>JARPMJ010003646.1:0-62500 GCA_033366665.1 Phoxinus dragarum
ACTACACACTTGCTCACTACACACACTGGCTCACTACACACACTGGCTCACTACACACACTGACTCACTACACACTGGCTCACTACACACTGGCTCACTACACACTGGCTCACTACACACACTGACTCGCTACACACTGGCTCACTACACACACTGGCTCACTACACACACTGGTTCACTACACACTGAATCACTACACACACTGGCTCACTAACACACTTGCTCACTACACACACTGGCTCACTACACACACTTGCTCACTACACACACACTGTCTCACTACACACTGTCTCACTACACACACTGGCTCACTACACACACTGGCTCACTAAACACACTTGCTCACTACACACTCTGGCTCACTACACACTGGCTCACTACACACACTGGCTCACTACACACACTGGCTCACTACACACACTGGCTCACTACACACACTGGCTCACTACACACACTGGCTCACTACAAACACTGGCTCACTACACACACTGGCTCATTACACACACTGGCTCACTACAAACACTGGCTCACTACACACACTGGCTCATTACACACTCTGGCTCACTACACACTCTGGCTCACTACACACTGGCTCACTACACACACTGGCTCACCACACACACTGGCTCACTACACACTCTGGCTCACTACACACTGGCTCACTACACACACTGGCTCACTACACACACTGGCTCACTACACACACTGGCTCATTACACACTCTGGCTCACTACACACTCTGGCTCACTACACACTGGCTCACTACACACACTGGCTCACTACACACACTGGCTCACTACACACACTGGCTCACCACACACACTGGCTCACTACACACACTGGCTCACTACACACTCTGGCTCACTACACACTGGCTCACTACACACACTGGCTCACTACACACACTGGCTCACTACACACACTGGCTCACTACACACTGCTCACTACACTGGCTCACTACACACATGGCTCACTACACACACTGGCTCACTACACACACTGGCTCACTACACACTGGCTCACTACACACACTGGCTCACTACACACACTGGCTCACTACACACTCTGGCTCACTACACACACTGGCTCACTACACACACTGGCTCACTACACACACTGGCTCACTACACACACTGGCTCACTACACACACTGGCTCACTACACACACTGGCTCACTACACACACTGGCTCACTACACACTGGCTCACTACACACACTGGCTCACTACACACACTGGCTCACTACACACTCTGGCTCACTACACACTGGCTCACTACACACACTGTCTCACCACACACACTGGCTCACTACACACACTGGCTCACTAAACACACTGGCTCACTACACACACTGGCTCACTACACACACTTGCTCACTACACACTCTGGCTCACTACACACACTGGCTCACCACATACACTGGCTCACTACACACACTGGCTCAATACACACACTTGCTCACTACACACTCTGGCTCACTACACACACTGGCTCACCACACACACTGGCTCACTACACACACTGGCTCACTACACATACTGGCTCACTACACACACTGGCTCACTACACACACTGGCTCACTACACACTTGCTCACTACACACACTGGCTCACTACACAAACTGGCTCACCACACACACTGGCTCACTACTCACTCTGGCTCACTACACACTCTGGCTCACTACACACTGGCTCACTACACACACTGGCTCACTACACACACTGGCTCAACCCCCCACACTGGCTCACTACACACACTTGCTCACTACACACTCTGGCTCACTACACACACTGGCTCACCACACACACTGGCTCACTACACACACTGGCTCACTACACACACTTGCTCACTACACACTCTGGCTCACTACACACACTGGCTCACCACACACACTGGCTCACTACACACACTGGCTCACTACACATATTGGCTAACTACACACACTGGCTCACTTCACACACTGGCTCACTACACACACTGACTCACTACACACACTTGCTCACTACACACACTGGCTCACTAAACACACTGACTCACTACACACACTGGCTCACTACACACACTTGCTCACTACACACTCTGGCTCACTACACACACTGGCTCACCACACACACTGGCTCACTACACACACTGGCTCACTACACACACTGGCTCACCACACACACTGGCTCACTACACACACTGGCTCACTACACACACTGGCTCACTACACACACTGACTCACTACACACACTTGCTCACTACACACACTGTCTCACTACACACTGTCTCACTACACACACTGGCTCACTACACACACTGGCTCACTACACACACTTGCTCACTACACACTCTGGCTCACTACACACTGCCTCACTACACACACTGGCTCACTACACACACTGGCTCACTACACACACTGGCTCACTACAAACACTGGTTCACCACACACACTGGCTCATCACACACTCTGGCTCACTACACACTCTGGCTCACTACACACTGGCTCACTACACACACTGGCTCACTACACACTGTCTCACTACACACACTTGCTCACTACACACACTGGCTCACTACACACACTGGCTCACTACACACACTTGCTCACTACACACTCTGGCTCACTACACACTGGCTCAATACACACACTGGCTCACCACACACACTGGCTCACTACACACACTGGCTCACCACACACACTGGCTCACTACACACACTGGCTCACTAAACACACTGGCTCACTACACACACTGGTTAATTACACACACTGGCTCACTACACACACTTGCTCACTACACACTCTGGCTCACTACACACTGGCTCACTACACACACTGGCTCACTACACACACTGACTCTCACTACACACACTGGCTCACTACACACACTGGCTCACTACACACACTGGCTCACTACACACACTTGCTCACTACACACTCTGGCTCACTACACACTGGCTCACTACACACACTGGCTCACTACACACACTGGCTCACTACACACACTGGCTCACTACAAACACTGGCTCACCACACACACTGGCTCATTACACACTCTGGCTCACTTTACACTCTGGCTTACTACACACTGGCTCACTACACACACTGGCTGACTACACACACTGGCTCACTACACACACTAGCTCACTACACACTCTGGCTCACTACACACTGACTCACTACACACTGACTCACTACACACTACACACTGACTCACTACACACTACACACTGGCTCACTACACACTACACACTGGCTCACTACACACTACACACTGACTCACTACACACTACACACTGACTCACTACACACTACACACTGGCACACTACACACAGTACACACTGGCACACTACACACTGACTCACTACGCACTGACTCACTACACACTACACACTGACTCACTACACACTACACACTGGCTCACTACACACTGGCTCACCACACACACTGGCTCACTACACACACTGGCTCACTACACACACTGGCTCACTAAACACACTGGCTCACTACACACATTGGCTCACTACACACACTGTCTCACTACACACACTGGCTCACTACACACACTGGCTCAATACACACACTGGCTCACTACACACACTGGCTCACCACACACACTGGCTCACTACACACACTGGCTCACTAAACACACTGGCTCACTACACACACTGGCTCACTACACACACTTGCTCACTACGCACTCTGGCTCACTACACACACTGGCTTACCACACACACTGGCTCACTACACACACTGGCTCACTACACACACTGGCTCACTACACACTGGCTCACTACACACTGGCTCACTACACACACTGACTCGCTACACACTGGCTCACTACACACACTGGCTCACGACACACACTGGCTCACTACACACTTGCTCACTACACACACTGGCTCACTACACACACTTGCTCACTACACACACTGACTCACTACACACTGGCTCACTACACACTGGCTCACTACACACTGGCTCACTACACACACTGACTCGCTACACACTGGCTCACTACACACACTGGCTCACTACACACATTGGTTCACTACACACTGAATCACTACACACACTGGCTCACTACACACTTGCTCACTACACACACTGGCTCACTACACACACTGGCTCACCACACACACTGGCTCACTACTCACTCTGGCTCACTACACACTCTGGCTCACTACACACTGGCTCACTACACACACTGGCTCACTACACACACTGGCTCAACCCCCCATACTGGCTCACTACACACACTTGCTCACTACACACTCTGGCTCACTACACACACTGGCTCACCACACACACTGGCTCACTACACACACTGGCTCACTACACACACTGGCTCACCACACACACTGGCTCACTACACATACTGGCTCACTACACACACTGGCTCACTTCACACACTGGCTCACTACACACACTGACTCACTACACACACTTGCTCACTACACACACTGGCTCACTAAACACACTGAATCACTACACACACTGGCTCACTACACACACTTGCTCACTACACACTCTGGCTCACTACACACACTGGCTCACCACACACACTGGCTCACTACACACACTGGCTCACTACACACACTGGCTCACCACACACACTGGCTCACTACACACACTGGCTCACCACACACACTGGCTCACTACACACACTGGCTCACTACACACACTGGCTCACTACACACACTGACTCACTAAACACACTTGCTCACTACACACACTGTCTCACTACACACTGTCTCACTACACACACTGGCTCACTACACACACTGGCTCACTACACACACTGGCTCACTACACACACTTGCTCACTACACACTCTGGCTCACTACACACTGCCTCACTACACACACTGGCTCACTACACACACTGGCTCACTACACACACTGGCTCACTACAAACACTGGCTCACCACACACACTGGCTCATTACACACTCTGGCTCACTACACACTCTGGCTCACTACACACTGGCTCACTACACACACTGGCTCACTACACACTGTCTCACTACACACACTTGCTCACTACACACACTGGCTCACTACACACACTGGCTCACTACACACACTTGCTCACTACACACTCTGGCTCACTACACACTGGCTCAATACACACACTGGCTCACCACACACACTGGCTCACTACACACACTGGCTCACCACACACACTGGCTCACTACACACACTGGCTCACTAAACACACTGGCTCACTACACACACTGGTTAATTACACACACTGGCTCACTACACACACTTGCTCACTACACACTCTGGCTCACTACACACTGGCTCACTACACACACTGGCTCACTACACACACTGACTCTCACTACACACACTGGCTCACTACACATACTGGCTCACTACACACACTGGCTCACTACACACACTTGCTCACTACACACTCTGGCTCACTACACACTGGCTCACTACACACACTGGCTCACTACACACACTGGCTCACTACACACACTGGCTCACTACAAACACTGGCTCACCACACACACTGGCTCATTACACACTCTGGCTCACTACACACTCTGGCTTACTACACACTGGCTCACTACACACACTGGCTGACTACACACACTGGCTCACTACACACACTAGCTCACTACACACTCTGGCTCACTACACACTGGCTCACTACACACTGGCTCACTACACACACTGACTCGCTACACACTGGCTCACTACACACACTGGCTCACGACACACACTGGCTCACTACACACTTGCTCACTACACACACTGGCTCACTACACACACTGGCTCACTACACACTGGCTCACTACACACACTGGCTCACTACACACACTGGCTCACTACACACACTGGCTCATTACACACTCTGGCTCACTACACACTCTGGCTCACTACACACACTGGCTCACTACACACACTGGCTCACTACACACACTGGCTCACCACACACACTGGCTCACTACACACACTGGCTCACTACACACTCTGGCTCACTACACACTGGCTCACTACACACACTGGCTCACTACACACACTGGCTCACTACACACACTGGCTCACTACACACTGGCTCACTACACACTGGCTCACTACACACATTGGCTCACTACACACACTGGCTCACTACACACACTGGCTCACTACACACTGGCTCACTACACACACTGGCTCACTACACACACTGGCTCACTACACACTCTGGCTCACTACACACACTGGCTCACTACACACACTGGCTCACTACACACACTGGCTCACTACACACACTGGCTCACTACACACACTGGCTCACTACACACACTGGCTCACTACACACACTGGCTCACTACACACTGGCTCACTACACACACTGGCTCACTACACACACTGGCTCACTACACACTCTGGCTCACTACACACTGGCTCACTACACACACTGGCTCACCACACACACTGGCTCACTACACACACTGGCTCACTAAACACACTGGCTCACTACACACACTGGCTCACTACACACTCTGGCTCACTACACACACTGGCTCACCACATACACTGGCTCACTACACACACTGGCTCAATACACACACTTGCTCACTACACACTCTGGCTCACCACACACACTGGCTCACCACACACACTGGCTCACTACACACACTGGCTCACTACACATACTGGCTCACTACACACACTGGCTCACTACACACACTGGCTCACTACACACTTGCTCACTACACACACTGGCTCACTACACACACTGGCTCACCACACACACTGGCTCACTACTCACTCTGGCTCACTACACACTCTGGCTCACTACACACTGGCTCACTACACACACTGGCTCACTACACACACTGGCTCAACCCCCCACACTGGCTCACTACACACACTTGCTCACTACACACTCTGGCTCACTACACACACTGGCTCACCACACACACTGGCTCACTACACACACTGGCTCACTACACACACTTGCTCACTACACACTCTGGCTCACTACACACACTGGCTCACCACACACACTGGCTCACTACACACACTGGCTCACTACACACACTGGCTCACTACACACTTGCTCACTACACACACTGGCTCACTACACTCACTGGCTCACCACACACACTGGCTCACTACTCACTCTGGCTCACTACACACTCTGGCTCACTACACACTGGCTCACTACACACACTGGCTCACTACACACATTTGCTCAACCCCCCACACTGGCTCACTACACACACTTGCTCACTACACACTCTGGCTCACTACACACTGGCTCACTACACACACTTGCTCACTACACACACTGGCTCACTACACACACTTGCTCACTACTCACTCTGGCTCACTACACACTGGCTCACTACACACACTGGCTCACTACACACACTGGCTCACTACACACACTGGCTCACTACACACTCTGGCTCACTACACACTGGCTCACTACACACACTGGCTCACCACACACACTGGCTCACTACACACACTTGCTCACTACACACTCTGGCTCACTACACACTGGCTCACTACACACACTGGCTCACTACACACACTGGCTCACTACACACACTTGCTCACTACACACACTGGCTCACTACACACACTGGCTCACTACACACACTGGCTCACTACACACACTGGCTCACTACACACACTAGCTCACTACACACTGGCTCACTACACACTGGCTCACTACACACTCTGGCTCACTACACACTGGCTCACTACACACACTGGCTCACCACAAACACTGGCTCACTACACACATTTGCTCACTACACACTCTGACTCACTACACACTGGCTCACTACACACTGGCTCACTACACACACTGGCTCACTACACACACTGGCTCACTACACACACTGGCTCACTACACACACTGGCTCACTACACACTGGCTCAACACACTGGCTCACTACACACACTGGCTCACTACACACACTGGCTCACTACACACTGGCTCACTACACACACTGGCTCACTACACACTGGCTCACTACACACACTGGCTCACTACACACACTGGCTCACTACACACACTGGCTCACTACACACACTGGCTCACTACACACACTGGCTCACTACACACACTGGCTCACTACACACACTGGCTAACTACATACACTGGCTCAGTACACACACTGGCTCACTACACACTGGCTCACTACACACACTAGCTAACTACATACACTGGCTCAGTACACACACTGGCTCACTACACACTGGCTCACTACACACACTGGCTCACTACACACACTGGCTAACTACACACAGTGGCTCAGTACACACACTGGCTCACTACATACTGGCTCACTACACACACTGGCTCACTACACACACTGGCTCACTAAACACTCTGGCTCACTACACACTCTGGCTCACTACACACTGGCTCACTACACACACTGGCTCACTACACACACTGGCTCACCACACACACTTGCTCACTACACACTCTGGCTCACTACACACTGGCTCACTACACACACTTTCTCACTACACACACTGGCTCACTACACACACTTGCTCACTACACACTCTGGCTCAATACACACTGGCTCACTACACACACTGGCAGACTACACACACTGGCTCACTACACACACTGGCTCACTACACACTCTGGCTCACTACACACTGGCTCACTACACACACTGGCTCACCTGGCTCACCACACACACTGGCTCACTACACACACTTGCTCACTACACACTCTGGCTCACTACACACTGGCTCACTACACACACTGGCTCACTACACACACTGGCTCACTACACACACTGGCTCACTACACACACTAGCTCACTACACACTGGCTCACTACACACTGGCTCACTACACACACTGGCTCACTACACACTGGCTCACTACACACTGGCTCACTACACACACTGGCTCACTACACACTGGCTCACTACACACTGGCTCACTACACACACTGGCTCACTACACACACTGGCTCACTACACACTGGCTCCCTACACACACTGGCTCACTACACACTGGCTCACTACACACACTGGCTCACTACACACACTGACTCACTACACACTGGCTCACTACACACACACTGGCTCACTACACACACTGGCTCACTACACACACTGGCTCACCACACACACTGGCTAACTACACACACTGGCTCAGTACACACACTGGCTCACTACACACACTTGCTCACTACACACTCTGGCTCACTACACACTGGCTCACTACACACACTGGCTCACTACACACACTGGCTCACTACACACACTGGCTCACTACACACACTAGCTCATTACACACTGGCTCACTACACACTGGCTCACTACACACACTGGCTCACTACACACTGGCTCACTACACACTGGCTCACTACACACACTGGCTCACTACACACTGGCTCACTACACACTGGCTCACTACACACACTGGCTCACTACACACACTGGCTCACTACACACTGGCTCCCTACACACACTGGCTCACTACACACTGGCTCACTACACACACTGGCTCACTACACACACTGACTCACTACACACTGGCTCACTACACACACACTGGCTCACTACACACACTGGCTCACTACACACACTGGCTCACTACACACACTGGCTAACTACACACACTGGCTCAGTACACACACTGGCTCACTACACACACTTGCTCACTACTCACTCTGGCTCACTACACACTGGCTCACTACACACACTGGCTCACTACACACACTGGCTCACTACACACTCTGGCTCACTACACACTGGCTCACTACACACACTGGCTCACCACACACACTGGCTCACTACACACACTTGCTCACTACACACTCTGGCTCACTACACACTGGCTCACTACACACACTGGCTCACTACACACACTGGCTCACTACACACACTTGCTCACTACACACACTAGCTCACTACACACTGGCTCACTACACACTGGCTCACTACACACTCTGGCTCACTACACACTGGCTCACTACACACACTGGCTCACCACACACACTGGTTCACTACACACTGAATCACTACACACTCTGACTCACTACACACTGGCTCACTACACACTGGCTCACTACACACACTGGCTCACTACACACACTGGCTCACTACACACACTGGCTCACTACACACACTGGCTCACTACACACTGGCTCAACACACTGGCTCACTACACACACTGGCTCACTACACACACTGGCTCACTACACACTGGCTCACTACACACACTGGCTCACTACACACTGGCTCACTACACACACTGGCTCACTACACACACTGGCTCACTACACACACTGGCTCACTACACACACTGGCTCACTACACACACTGGCTCACTACACACACTGGCTCACTACACACACTGGCTAACTACATACACTGGCTCAGTACACACACTGGCTCACTACACACTGGTTCACTACACACACTGGCTCACTACACACACTGGCTCACTACACACACTGGCTAACTACACACAGTGGCTCAGTACACACACTGGCTCACTACATACTGGCTCACTACACACACTGGCTCACTACACACACTGGCTAACTACACACAGTGGCTCAGTACACACACTGGCTCACTACATACTGGCTCACTACACACACTGGCTCACTACACACACTGGCTCACTAAACACACTGGCTCACTACACACACTGGCTCACTACACACACTGGCTCACCACACACACTTGCTCACTACACACTCTGGCTCACTACACACTGGCTCACTACACACACTTTCTCACTACACACACTGGCTCACTACACACACTTGCTCACTACACACTCTGGCTCAATACACACTGGCTCACTACACACACTGGCAGACTACACACACTGGCTCACTACACACACTGGCTCACTACACACTCTGGCTCACTACACACTGGCTCACTACACACACTGGCTCACCTGGCTCACCACACACACTGGCTCACTACACACACTTGCTCACTACACACTCTGGCTCACTACACACTGGCTCACTACACACACTGGCTCACTACACACACTGGCTCACTACACACACTGGCTCACTACACACACTAGCTCACTACACACTGGCTCACTACACACTGGCTCACTACACACACTGGCTCACTACACACTGGCTCACTACACACTGGCTCACTACACACACTGGCTCACTACACACTGGCTCACTACACACTGGCTCACTACACACACTGGCTCACTACACACACTGGCTCACTACACACTGGCTCACTACACACACTGGCTCACTACACACTGGCTCACTACACACACTGGCTCACTACACACACTGACTCACTACACACTGGCTCACTACACACACACTGGCTCACTACACACACTGGCTCACTACACACACTGGCTCACTACACACACTGGCTAACTACACACACTGGCTCAGTACACACACTGGCTCACTACACACTGGCTCACTACACACACTGGCTCACTACACACACTGGCTAACTACACACAGTGACTCAGTACACACACTGGCTCACTACACACTGGCTCACTAAACACACTGGCTCACTACACACACTGGCTCACTACACACACTGGCTCACTACACACTGGCTCACTACACACACTGGCTCACTACACACTGGCTCACTACACACACTGGCTCACTACACACTGGCTCACTACACACACTGGCTAACTACACACACTGGCTCAGTACACACACTGGCTCACTACACACTGGCTCACTACACACACTGGCTAAATAAACACAGTGGCTCAGTACACACACTGGCTCACTACACACACTGGCTCACTAAACACACTGACTCACTACACATTGGCTCACTACACACACTGACTCACTACACACTGGCTAACTAAACAACACTGGCTCACTACACACTGGCTCACTACACACACTGACTCACTACACACTGGCTCACTACACACACTGGCTCACTACACACACTGGCTCACTACACACACTGGCTCACTACACACACTGGCTCACTACACACACTGACTCACTACACACACTGGTTCACTACACACTGGCTCACTACACACTGGCTCACAACACACACTGGCTCACTACACTCACTGGCTCACTGCACACTGGCTCACTACACACTGGCTCACCACACTCTCACTACACACTCTGGCTCACTACACACTGGCTCACTACACACTGAATCACTACAAACACTGGCTCACTACACACTTGCTCACTACACACACTGGCTCACTACACACTTGCTCACTACACACACTGGCTCACTACACACACTGGCTCACCACACACACTGGCTCACTACACACTCTGGCTCACTACACACTCTGGCTCACTACACACTGGCTCACTACACACACTGGCTCACTACACACACTGGCTCACCACACACACTGGCTCACTACACACACTTGCTCACTACACACTGTGGCTCACTACACACTGGCTCACTACACACACTTTCTCACTACACACACTGGCTCACTACACACACTTGCTCACTACACACTCTGGCTCAATTCACACTGGCTCACTACACACACTGGCTCACTACACACACTGGCTCACTACACACACTGGCTCACTACACACTCTGGCTCACTACACACTGGCTCACTACACACACTGGCTCACCTGGCTCACCACACACACTGGCTCACTACACACACTTGCTCACTACACACTCTGGCTCACTACACACTGGCTCACTACACACACTGGCTCACTACACACACTGGCTCACTACACACACTGGCTCACTACACACACTAGCTCACTACACACTGGCTCACTACACACTGGCTTACTACACACACTGGCTCACTACACACTGGCTCACTACACACTGGCTCACTACACACACTGGCTCACTACACACTGGCTCACTACACACTGGCTCACTACACACACTGGCTCACTACACACACTGGCTCACTACACACTGGCTCACTACACACACTGGCTCACTACACACTGGCTCACTACACACACTGGCTCACTACACACACTGGCTAACTACACACACTGGCTCAGTACACACACTGGCTCACTACACACTGGCTCACTACACACACTGGCTCACTACACACACTGGCTAACTACACACAGTGGCTCAGTACACACACTGGCTCACTACATACTGGCTCACTACACACACTGGCTCACTACACACACTGGCTCACTACACACACTGGCTCACTACACACACTGGCTCACTACACACTGGCTCACTACACACACTGGCTCACCACACACTGGCTCACTACACACACTGGCTCACTACACACTGGCTCACTACACACACTGGCTAACTACACACACTGGCTCAGTACACACACTGGCTCACTACACACACTGGCTCACTACACACTGGCTCACTACACACACTGGCTAACTACACACACTGGCTCAGTACACACACTGGCTCAATACACACTGGCTCACTACACACACTGGCTCACTACACACACTGGCTCACTACACACACTGGCTAAATAAACACAGTGGCTCAGTACACACACTGGCTCACTACATGCTGTTTTATTAACAAGGTTCGGGAGGAACACGTTCTAAGGATCAAGCAATCAAGTAACTCCAACCAGCTGTCATCAATCAGTAATCAACAGATCCACTCAATCAGCATGAGTGAAGCCTATAAATATTCACAGTCAACTCACCCCTATTCCTCGACAGTTTTCAGCATCCCTCCACCACCCCATCTCCTCACACTTGCATGGCTATCTTCCTAACCAGAGACGGGGGGAGTACTCTGGGTTCGGGCCCAATTTCCGAGCTCGGAGCCCTCCCCCCGGACAGCACGCCAAATACGCATAAACCTTTACTCTCTGATCATTCGTAAGTGTGAACTCGTGAAACACACTGGCTCACTAAACACACTGACTCACTACACATTGGCTCACTACACACACTGACTCACTACACACTGGCTAACTAAACAACACTGGCTCACTACACACTGGCTCACTACACACACTGACTCACTACACACTTGCTCACTACACACACTGGCTCACTACACACACTGGCTCACTACACACACTGGCTCACTACACACACTGACTCACTACACACACTGGTTCACTACACACTGGCTCACTACACACTGGCTCACAACACACACTGGCTCACTACACACTCACTGGCTCACTGCACACTGGCTCACTACACACTGGCTCACCACACTCTCACTACACACTCTGGCTCACTACATACTGGCTCACTACACACACTTGCTCAATACACACACTGGCTCACTACACACACTTGCTCACTACACACACTGGCTCACTACACACACTAGCTCACTACACACTGGCTCACTACACACTGGCTCACTACACACACTGGCTCACTACACACTGGCTCACTACACACACTGGCTCACTACACACTGGTTCACTATACACTGGCTCACTACACACACTGGCTCACCACACACACTGGCTCACTACACACTGGCTCACTACACACACTGGCTCACTACACACTGGCTCACTACACACACTGGCTCACCACACACAATGGCTCACTACACACTGGCTCACTACACACACTGGCTCACTACACACTGGCTCACTACACACACTGGCTCACTACACACACTGGCTCACTACACACACTGGCTCACTACACACTGGTTTACTATACACTGGCTCACTACACACTGACTCACCACACACACTGGCTCACTACACACACTGGCTCACTACACACTGGCTCACCACACAGACTGACTCACTACACACTGGCTCACTACACACTGGGTCACTACACACTGGCTCACCACACACACTGGCTCACTACACACTCTGGCTCACTACACACTGACTCACTGCACACTGGCTCACCACACACACTGGCTCACTACACACACTTGCTCACTACACACTGTCTCACCACACACTGGCTCACTACACACACTTGCTCACTACACACACTGGCTCACTACACACACTTGCTCACTAAACACACTGGCTCACTACACACACTAGCTCACTACACACTGGCTCACCACACAGACTGACTCACTACACACTGGCTCACTACACACTGGCTCACTACACACTGGTTCACCACACACACTGGCTCACTACACACTCTGGCTCACTACACACACTAGCTCACTACACACTGGCTCACTACACACACTTGCTCACTACACACTGACTCACTACACACTGGCTCACTACACACTGATTCAATACACACACTGGCTCACTACACACTGGCTCACAACACACACTGGCTAACTACACACTGATTCACTACACACACTGGCTCACTACACACTGGCTCACTACACACACTGGCTCACTACACACTGGCTCACTACACACTGGCTCACTACACACACTGGCTCACTAAACTACACACACTGACACACTACACACTGGCTCACTACACACAGTAAATGTTGTGCGATTCAGTGCGAAAATGAATGGAAACCTTAAAATGTCACAAATCAATTCGATATACAAATTTGATCGCAAAACAGCATGTGACGTCATTACGCACAGGTTTTTATACGTTTTTATAAAGCCGTTGGATGGAAACACACTTTCAACCGGGCTTTATTCGCATGAGTTTTTTTTACTGAACTTCAGATAATTCGATTGACAAGTGGATGGAAACTTAGCTACTGTAACACCAGATGTGAATGAGTAGCAGAGACTATGAGACGTGGAGGAGTAGCTGAGACTATGAGACGTGGAGAAGTAACTGAGACTATGAGACGTGGAGGAGTAGCTGAGACTATGAGACGTGGAGAAGTAACTGAGACTATGAGACGTGGAGGACTAGCTGGCTCAATGAGATGTGGAGGAGTAGCTGAGACTATGAGACGTGGAGGAGTAGCTGAGACTATGAGACGTGGAGGACTAGCTGGCTCAATGAGATGTGGAGGAGTAGCTGAGACTATGAGACGTGGAGGAGTAGCTGAGACTATGAGACGTGGAGGAGTAGCTGAGACTATGACACGTGGAGGAGTAGCTGAGACCATGAGACGTGGAGGAGTAGCTGAGACTATGAGACGTGGAGAAGTAACTGAGACTATGAGACGTGGAGGAGTAGCTGAGACTATGAGACGTGGAGGACTAGCTGGCTCAATGAGATGTGGAGGAGTAGCTGAGACCATGAGACGTGGAGGAGTAGCTGAGGAGACCATGAGACGTGGAGGACTAGCTGAGGAGACCATGAGACGTGGAGGAGTAGCTGAGGAGACCATGAGACGTGGAGGAGTAGCTGAGGAGACCATGAGACGTGGAGGAGTAGCTGAGACTATGAGACGTGGAGGAGTAGCTGAGACTGTGAGACATGGAGGAGTATCTGAGACCATGAGATGTGGGGGAGTAGCTGAGACTATGACACGTGAATGAGTAGCTGAGACTATGAGACGTGGAGGAGTAGCTGAGACCATGAGATGTGGACGAGTAGCTGAGACTATGAGACGTGGAGGAGTAGCTGAGAAGTGGAGGAGTGGCTGAGACTATGAGACGTGGAGGAGTAGCTGAGACCATGAGATGTGGAGGAGTAGCTGAGACTATGACACATGGAGGAGTATCTGAGACTATGAGACGAGGAGGATTATCTGAGACCATGAGATATGGAGGAGTAGCTGAGACTATGACACGTGAATGAGTAGCTGAGACTATGACACGTGGAGGAGTAGCTTAGAATATGAGACGTGGAGGAGTAGCTGAGACCATGAGACGTGGAGGAGTAGCTGAGACCATGAGATGTGGAGGAGTAGCTGAGACTATGACACGTGAATGAGTAGCTGAGACTATGAGACGTGGAGGAGTAGCTGAGACCATGAGATGTGGAGGAGTAGCTGAGACTATGAGATGTGGAGGAGTAGCTGAGAAGTGGAGGAGTAGCTGAGACTATGAGACATGGAGGAGTAGCTGAGAAGTGGAGGAGTAGCTGAGACTATGACACATGGAGGAGTAGCTGAGACTATGAGACGTGGAGGAGTATCTGAGACCATGAGATGTGGAGGAGTAGCTGAGACTATGACACGTGAATGAGTAGCTGAGACAATGAGACGTGGAGGAGTAGCTGAGACCATGAGATGTGGAGGAGTAGCTGAGACTATGAGACGTGGAGGAGTAGCTGAGAAGTGGAGGAGTTGCTGAGACTATGAGACGTGGAGGAGTAGCTGAGACCATGAAACGTGGAGGAGTAGCTGAGACTATGACACATGGAGAAGTAGCTGAGACTATGAGACGTGGAGGAGTAGCTGAGACCATGAGACGTGGAGGAGTAACTGAGACCATGAGATGAGGAGGAGTAGCTGAGACCATGAGACGTGGAGGAGTATCTGAGACCATGAGATGTGGAGGAGTAGCTGAGACTATGACACGTGAATGAGTAGCTGAGACTATGAGACGTGGAGGAGTAGCTGAGAAGTGGAGGAGTAGCTGAGACTATGAGACGTGGAGGACTAGCTGGCTCAATGAGATGTGGAGGAGTAGCTGAGACTATGAGACGTGGAGGAGTAGCTGAGACTATGAGACGTGGAGGAGTAGCTGAGACTATGACACGTGGAGGAGTAGCTGAGACCATGAGACGTGGAGGAGTAGCTGAGACTATTAGACGTGGTGAGTAGCTGAGACCATGAGACGTGGAGGAGTAGCTGAGACTATGAGACGTGGAGGAGTAGCTGAGACTATGACACGTGGAGGAGTAGCTGAGACCATGAGACGTGGAGGAGTAGCTGAGACTAAGAGACGTGGAGGAATAGCTGATACTATGACACGTGGAGGAGTAGCTGAGACCATGAGACGTGGAGGAGTAGCTGAGACTATGAGACATGGAGGAGTAGCTGAGACTTTGAGACGTGGAGGAGTATCTGAGACCATGAGATGTGGAGGAGTAGCTGAGACTATGACATTTGATTGAGTAGCTGAGACTATGAGACATGAAGGAGTAGCTGAGACCATGAGATGTGGAGGAGTAGCTGAGACTATTAGACGTGGAGGAGTAGCTGAGAAGTGGAGGAGTAGCTGAGACTATGAGACGTGGAGGAGTATCTGAGACCATGAGACGTGTAGGAGTAGCTGAGACTATGACACATGGAGGAGTAGCTGAGACTATGAGACGTGGAGGAGTAGCTGAGACCATGAGACGTGGAGGAGTAACTGAGACCATGAGATGAGGAGGAGTAGCTGAGACCATGAGATGTGGAGGAGTAGCTGAGACTATGACATTTGATTGAGTAGCTGAGACTATGAGACATGAAGGAGTAGCTGAGACCATGAGATGTGGAGGAGTAGCTGAGACTATTAGACGTGGAGGAGTAGCTGAGAAGTGGAGGAGTAGCTGAGACTATGAGACGTGGAGGAGTATCTGAGACCATGAGACGTGTAGGAGTAGCTGAGACTATGACACATGGAGGAGTAGCTGAGACTATGAGACGTGGAGGAGTAGCTGAGACCATGAGACGTGGAGGAGTAGCTGAGACCATGAGACGTGGAGGAGTAACTGAGACCATGAGATGAGGAGGAGTAGCTGAGACCATGAGACGTGGAGGAGTATCTGAGACCATGAGATGTGGAGGAGTAGCTGAGACTATGACACGTCAATGAATAGCTGAGACTACGAGACGTGGAGGAGTAATTGAGACCATGAGATGTGGAGTAGTAGCTGAGACTATGAGACGTGGAGGAGTAGCTGAGAAGTGGAGGAGTAGCTGAGACTATGAGACGTGGAGGAGTAGCTGAGTACATGAGACGTAGAGGAGTAGCTGAGACCATGAGACATGGAGTAGTATCTGAGACCATGAGATGTGGAGGAGTAGCTTAGACTATGACACGTGAATGAGTAGCTGAGACTATGACATGTGAATGAGTAGCTGAGACTATGAGACGTGGAGGAGTATCTGAGACCATGAGATGTGGAGGAGTAGCTGAGACTATGACACGTGAATGAGTAGCTGAGACTATGAGACGTGGAGGAGTGGCTGAGACCATGAGATGTGGAGGAGTAGCTGAGACTATGAGACGTGGAGGAGTAGCTGAGAAGTGGAGGAGTTGCTGAGACTATGAGACGTGGAGGAGTAGCTGAGAACATGAGACGTGGAGGAGTAGCTGAGACTATGACACATGGAGGAGTAGCTGAGACTATGAGACGTGGAGGAGTAGCTGAGACCATGAGACGTGGAGGAGTAACTGAGACCATGAGATGAGGAGGATTAGCTGAGACCATGAGACGTGGAGGAGTATCTGAGACCATGAGATGTGGAGGAGTAGCTGAGACTATGACACTCGAATGAGTAGCTGAGACTATGAGACGTGAAGGAGTAGCTGAGACCATGAGATGTGGAGTAGTAGCTGAGACTATGAGACGTGGAGGAGTAGCTGAGAAGTGGAGGAGTAGCTGAGACTATGAGACTTGGAGGAGTAGCTGAGACCATGAGACGTGGAGGAGTAGCTGAGAATATGAGACGTGGAGGAGTAGCTGAGACCATGAGATGTGGAGGAGTAACTGAGACCATGAGATGAGGAGGAGTAGCTGAGACTATGAAACGTGAATGAGTAGCTGAGACTATGAGACGTGGAGGAGTAGCTGAGACCATGAGATGTGGAGTAGTAGCTGAGACTATGAGACGTGGAGGAGTAGCTGAGAAGTGGAGGAGTAGCTGAGACTATGAGACGTGGAGGAGTAGCTGAGACCATGAGACGTGGAGGAGTAGCTGAGACTATGACACATGGAGGAGTAGCTGAGACTATGAGACTTGGAGGAGTATCTGAGACCATGAGATGTGGAGGAGTAGCTGAGACCATGAGATGTGAAGGAGTAGCTGAGACTATGAGACGTGGACGAGTAGCTGAGAAGTGGAGGAGTAGCTGAGACTATGAGACGTGGAGGAGTAGCTGAGACTATGAGACGTGGAGGAGTAGCTGAGACCTTGAGACGTGGAGGAGTAACTGAGACCATGAGATGAGGAGGAGTAGCTGAGACCATGAGACATGGAGGAGTATCTGAGACCATGAGATGTGGAGGAGTAGCAGAGACTATGACACGTGAATGAGTAGCTGAGACTATGAGACGTGGAGGAGTAGCTGAGAAGTGGAGGAGTAGCTGAGACTATGAGACGTTGAGGAGTAGCTGAGACCATGAGACGTGGAGGAGTAGCTGAGACCATGAGATGTGAAGGAGTAGCTGAGACTATGAGACGTGGACGAGTAGCTGAGAAGTGGAGGAGTAGCTGAGACTATGAGACGTGGAGGAGTAGCTGAGACTATGACACATGGAGGAGTAGCTGAGACTATGAGACATGGAGGAGTAACTGAGACCATGAGATGAGGAGGAGTAGCTGAGACCATGAGACATGGAGGAGTAGCTGAGACTATGAGACGTGGAGGAGTAGCTGAGAATAAGAGACGTGGAGGAGTAGCTGAGATTATGAGACGTGGAGGAGTAGCTGAGATTATGAGACGTGGAGGAGTAGCTCCATTTAGTCTGACGTGGAGCAGTAGCTGAGACTATGAGACGTGGAGGAGGAGCTGAGACTATGAGAGTGGAGCACTAGCTGAGACTATGAGACGTAGAGAAGTAGCTGAGACTATTAGAGTGGAGCACTAGCTGAAACTATGAGACGTGGAGATGTAGGTGAGACTATGAGACGTGGAAGAGTAGCTCCATTTAGTCTGACGTGGAGCAGTAGCTGAGACTATGAGACGTGGAGCAGTAGCTGTGACCATGAGACGTGGAGGAGTAGCTGAGACTATGAGACGTGGAGGAGTAGCTGAGACCATTAGACGTGGAGCAGTAGCTGTGACCATGGGACGTGGAGGAGTAGCTGAGAATAAGACGTGGAGGAGTAGCTGAGATTATGAGACGTGGAGGAGTAGCTGAGAATAAGACGTGGAGGAGTAGCTGAGATTATGAGACGTGGAGGAGTAGCTGAGATTATGAGATGTGGAGGAGTAGCTCCATTGAGTCTGACGTGGAGCAGTAGCTGAGACTATTAGAGTGGAGCACTAGCTGAGACTATGAGACGTGGAGGAGTAGCTGAGACTATTAGAGTGGAGCACTAGCTGAGACTATGAGACGTGGAAGAGTAGGTGAGACTATGTGACGTGGAAGAGTAGCTCCATTTAGTCTGACGTGGAGCAGTAGCTGAGACTATGAGACGTGGAGCAGTAGCTGTGACCATGAGACGTGGAGGAGTAGCTGAGAATACGAGACGTGGAGGAGTAGCTGAGACTATGAGACGTGGAGGAGTAGCTGAGACCATGAGACGTGGAGCAGTAGCTGTGACCATGAGATGTGGAGGAGTAGCTGAGAATACGAGACGTGGAGGAGTAGCTGAGAACATGAGACGTGGAGGAGTAGCTCCATTTAGTCTGACGTTGAGCAGTAGCTGAGACTATGAGACGTGGAGGAGTAGCTGAGACTATGAGAGTGGAGCACTAGCTGAGACTATGAGACGTGGAGGAGTAGCTGAGACTATGAGAGTGGAGCACTAGCTGAGACTATGAGACGTGGAGGAGTAGCTGAGACTATGAGACGTGGAGGAGTAGCTCCATTTAGTCTGACGTGGAGCAGTAGCTGAGACTATGAGACATGGAGGAGTAGCTGAGACTATGACACGTGGAGGAGTAGGTGAGACTATGAGATGTGAAGTAGTAGCTCCATTTAGTCTGACGTGGAGCAGTAGCTGAGACTATGAGACGTGGAGGAGTAGCTGATACTATGACACGTGGACGAGTAGGTGAGACTATGAGATGTGAAGTAGTAGCTCCATTTAGTCTGACGTGGAGCAGTAGCTGAGACTATGAGACGTGGAGGAGTAGCTGAGACTATGAGACGTGGAGGAGTAGCTGAGACCATGAGACGTGGAGCAGTAGCTGTGACCATGGGATGTGGAGGAGTAGCTGAGAATACTAGACGTGGAGGAGTAGCTGAGATTATGAGACGTGGAGGAGTAGATC
Organism: Phoxinus dragarum; assembly: GCA_033366665.1. NCBI lineage: Eukaryota > Metazoa > Chordata > Actinopteri > Cypriniformes > Leuciscidae > Phoxinus > Phoxinus dragarum. Next base: position 21,897 of record JARPMJ010003646.1, read on the forward strand.
CATTTAGTCTGACGTGGAGCAGTAGCTGAGACTATGAGACGTGGAGCAGTAGCTGTATGTGGCGAGGGGGGCATGGTTCAGCGCGGTCTGTAACGGGAGAGAGAGAAAGAAGGCGAGCGGTACGTAAGTAGGTCAAGTGCAAATGACGAACACCTGTGTCTTGTTGCAGTAATTGGCGTGGAGAGACCGGTTATAAGCCGCTGTCAACGGAGAGTACAGGGAGAGAGAAGGACTGAGGACTCGTAGACAGCACAGGTTCATCTGAGTGGAAAGAGTTTGCACCTGCAGTGAAAAGAGTGTGCATCTGAGTGGAAAGAGTTCGGGAGCTGACCCAGTGGAAAGAGTGATCCTGTGCATCTTGTGAGAGTGCTGTAGCGAGGCTACGGTGAAAGCGCTGTGTGGCGTCTGTGACGTCGATGAAGTCATCAACAGGGTGGTACTGGAGCAGTTCGTGGCGCGCCTCCCAAAGAAGACCGCGTAGTGGGTCCAGTGCCACCGCCCGACGTTGCTGGATCAGGCCATTTAACGGGTGGAGGACCAGATGGTGGTGTGCCCCGGGGTCGGCGAACCACTACCGGCAGCTTCTCTCTCTCTATCTTCCCCTGTTTCTTCCACCACCCCTTCTCTCTCTAAACCTGTCCCGCTCCCTAGGTCTCGAGGGGGTTTTCCACCCAGGCCGACACCCCGATGGAGGAGTGGGCCAGCCATGGAGCCACCAACGGGTCCCAGAGCCCTGTTCAGGGGGGCTGGACCGACATCCGCACCCCCGGTTCCGCCGCTCTCTCCACGCCAATTCCTTGACCCGCTTCCTGCCACTAGGGCGGCGGTGAGGCCTGGGCCGGCCTGCTGGCGTTGCAGGGACCCGGGGCATTTCATCGATCGGTGTACAGTGATGGAGGTGGGGACACTGATCAGGGTCCCCGACGCCCCGCAGGCTGCCCACGATCAAGCTGGCCTGTACCAAATAACAGTGAGTATTAGGGGGGGTACGTATCAGGCTTTGGTGGATTCAGGATGTAACCAAACCTCCATGCATCAAAGCCTGATTCAACCAGAGGCGTTGGATAATATTACTGGGGTATTTATGTGCGGATGTCTCTTGGACAAAAAGGGAGCGGGGAAGGGGTGCGGTCGCTCAGGTGGGAGAAGCTGAGCCGGGACCGCTGGGAGCTGAGCCAGGGGACCAGAGCTCTCTTGGAAAGGAGGATCCTTACAGAGCGCGATGACTTTTCCCCGGAACAGTCCCAGGATGAGTCACTCAAAAATGCTTTTGAACAGGTCCGTACTATCGACGGACAGCTTCTCCAACCAGGTCGACCGCTCTCCTATCCTTATTTTGCTATATCAAAAGATAAGTTGTATCGAGTGACCCAAGACACAACTCAGCTGTTAATACCAAAAAAGCCGTCGGGAAATGCTTTTCCAGGCGGCTCATTGTAATCCTATGGCCGGGCATTTAGGACAAGTAGCAACACTGAATCGTTTCTTTCGTTTCCTTGCCACTGTTGCCTTTGGCTTGCTCAGTTGGGGATATTCAATTTAATGAATCAATCAATATTACTATTGATTAGCATTACCAAACATGGACGTTTTATTATTATTTTATTTTAATACTGTGAAGCTGCTTTGATACAATCTGTATTGTGAAAAGCGCTATACAAATATTCTTGACTTGACTTGACTTGACTGAATCGTCTAATGACTCGATTTTTCTGGCCGGGCATTCACGAGAATGTGCGCAGGTGGTGCGAGTCTTGTCGTGAATGTCAATTGGTGAATCCACCGGCCAATCCAAAAGCACCATTGTGCCCACTCCCTCTTATGCAGGTCCCCTTCGAACGAATTGGCATGGACCTCATCGGGCCATTAGAACGATCTGCATGGGGGCATCGCTTTGCATTGGTCCTGGTGGATTATGCAACGCGATACCCCGAGGCAGTGTCGCTCCGCAATATTTCCGCAAAGAGCGTAGCGGGCGCATTGTTTCAACTAATCTCCCGGGTGGGAATCCCGAAAGAGATTCTCACCGATCAAGGCACAACGTTTATGTCACGGACAATTCGCGAACTTTACGAATTATTGGCCATTAAATCGATCCGCACCAGCGTCTATCACCCACAAACAGACGGTCTGGTGGAACGATTTAATCGCACGTTAAAAACCATGATTCAGAAGTTCGTGCAGGAGGACGCCAAAAATTGGGATAAGTGGCTAGAACCCCTCGTGTTCGCTGTGCACGAGGTCCCCCAAGCCTCCGCAGGGTTTTCCCCCTTTGAGCTACTCTATAGACGTCAGCCCCGTGGGGTGTTAGATGTCCTTAGGGAGACTTGGGAGGAGGGACCTTCGAACAGTAAGAACGAAATTCAGTATGTTCTGGACCTGAGAACAAAACTCCACACTTTGGGGCGGCTTTCGATGGAGAATTTGTTACAGGCCCAGGACAAACAAAGCCGGCTGTACAACAGGGGAACTAGGCTACGTGAATTTGCACTGGGAGATAAAGTACTTGTATTGCTCCCAACCTCTAGCTCTAAATTACTCGCTAAGTGGCAAGGACCCTTCAAGGTCACACGGCGAATTGGGGATCTCAATTATGAGGTAGTCCGAACAGACAGGAACGGGGCACATCAAATTTACCACCTTAATCTCCTTAAAAAGTGGAGGGAGCCGGAGTCAGTGATGCTGGCGACGGTGGTGAGTGGAGAGGAGGATCTCGGGCCAGAGGCGAACACAAAAATTAAAATCACTTGCACTGGCACCAGGTGGAGACCACCTCTCACCCTCCCAGCTCACTGACGTGTCCAAGTTACAAGCAGAGTTTGCTGATGTGTTCTCGTCCCTGCCAGGTCGAACAAACCTTATTCAGCACCACGTTGAGACTGAGCCGGGCGTGGTGGTACGTAGCCGGCCATATCGCTTGCCTGAACATAAAAAAAAAGGTAGTTCAGAGCGAATTAGATGCGATGCTAGATTTGGGAGTAATAGAAGAATCTAGCAGTGATTGGGCGAGCCCGATAGTTTTTAGTGCCTAAAACCGACGGCTCGATTCGATTCTGTGTGGATTATCGCAAGGTGAATGCTGTGTCGAAATTGGCCGCATATCCAATGCCGCAGGTTGACAAATTGCTTGATCGGCTGGGTATTGCTCGATTTTATTCGACACTGGATTTAACGAAAGGATATTGGCAGATCCCCTTATCTCCGGTGTCCAAAGAAAAAACCAGCTTTCACAACGCCGTTTGGGTTACACCAATTTGTTACACTTCCTTTCGGGTTGTTCGGCGCTCCGGCCACCTTTCAGCGTCTCATGGACAAAATTCTCCGGCCGCATGCTGCATATGTCGCTGCCTATATAGATGACATTATCATCTATAGTAATGACTGGCAGCGTCATATGCAGCACTTGCAGGCGGTCCTGAGGACGCTGAGGGAGGCCGGATTAACGGCCAACCCGAAAAAGTGTGCGGTTGGGCGTGTGGAAGTTAGATATCTGGGCTTCGTCTTGGGTCACGGACAGGTGCGTCCCCAAATTGACAAGACGGCAGCAGTTGCAACCTGTCCGAGACCAAAGACCAAAAAGGAGGTTAGACAGTTCCTGGGGCTGGCGGGATATTACAGAAGGTTTGTACCTAACTATTCGGACCTCGCCAGCCCGCTGACTGATCTAACTAAAAAGGAGGTACCAGATACGGTCCAGTGGACGGAGCAGTGCCAGCAGGCTTTCACCCAGATAAAGGCTGCTCTGTGTGGCGGGCCGCTCCTACATTCTCCTGACTTTTCTCTCCCCTTTATGTTGCAGACTGACGCGTCGGACAGGGGGCTGGGGGCTCTCCTGTCACAAGAGATAGAGGGTGAAGAACAGCCGGTGCTGTACATTAGTCGAAAGCTCTCAAAGAGAGAGACTAAGTACAGCACCATTGAAAAGAAGTGTTTGGCCATCAGGTGGGCCGTTCTCACCCACCGCTATTATCTCTTGGGGCGGGAGTTCACCCTCTGTTCGGACCATGCTCCTCTGCAGTGGCTCCACCGCATGAAGGATACCAATGCGCGGATCACCCGTTGGTATCTGGCTTTACAGCCTTTTAAGTTCCAGGTGATCCACAGGCCGGGTGCACAGATGGCTGTGGCCGACTTCCTCTCCAGGAGGAGGGGGGGAGGCTGCAGACCGGGTGGCTCCCCGGCCTGAGTCGGGTGGTGGGGGTATGTGGCGAGGGGGGTGTGGTTCAGCGCGGTCTGTAACGGGAGAGAGAGAAAGGAGGCGAGCGGTACGTAAGTAGGTCAAGTGCAAATGACGAACACCTGTGTCTTGTTGCAGTAATTTGCGTGGAGAGACCGGTTATAAGCCGCTGTCAACGGAGAGTACAGGGAGAGAGAAGGACTGAGGACTCGTAGACAGCACAGGTTCATCTGAGTGGAAAGAGTTTGCACCCTGCAGTGGAAAGAGTTCGGGAGCTGACCCAGTGGAAAGAGTGATCCTGTGCATCTTGTGAGAGTGCTGTAGCGAGGCTACGGTGAAAGCGCTGTGTGCGCACCTTTTGTGTATTTGTTTTAATTTGTTATAATAAAGTACGAGTCCCAGTCACGCCGACTCCGTCTTCTTCCTGCCAAAAATTCTTGAACCTCATCACACTGTGACAATGAGACGTGGGAAGAGTAGCTCCATTATTTACTCCTCTTACACATACTCTTCCTCCTCTGACTCATACTCTTCCTCCTCTTACACATACTCTTCCTCCTCTGACTCATACTCTTCCTCCTCTACTCATACTCTTCCTCCTCTGACTCATACTCTTCCTCCTCTTACACATACTCTTCCTCCTCTTACACATACTCTTCCTCCTCTTACTCATACTCTTCCTCCTCTTACACATACTCTTCCTCCTCTTACACATACTCTTCCTCCTCTGACTCATACTCTTCCTCCTCTTACACATACTCTTCCTCCTCTTACACATACTCTTCCTCCTCTTACTCATACTCTTCCTCCTCTTACACATACTCTTCCTCCTCTGACTCATACTCTTCCTCCTCTTACACATACTCTTCCTCCTCTTACTCATACTCTTCCTCCTCTTACTCTACTCTTCCTCCTCTGACTCATACTCTTCCTCCTCTTACACATACTCTTCCTCCTCTTACACATACTCTTCCTCCTCTTACTCATACTCTTCCTCCTCTTACACATACTCTTCCTCCTCTTACTCATACTCTTCCTCCTCTTACTCATACTCTTCCTCCTCTTACACATACTCTTCCTCCTCTGACTCATACTCTTCCTCCTCTTACACATACTCTTCCTCCTCTTACTCATACTCTTCCTCCTCTGACTCATACTCTTCCTCCTCTTACTCATACTCTTCCTCCTCTTACACATACTCTTCCTCCTCTTACTCATACTCTTCCTCCTCTTACACATACTCTTCCTCCTCTGACTCATACTCTTCCTCCTCTTACACATACTCTTCCTCCTCTTACTCATACTCTTCCTCCTCTGACTCATACTCTTCCTCCTCTTACACATACTCTTCCTCCTCTTACTCATACTCTTCCTCCTCTTACACATACTCTTCCTCCTCTTACCTCATACTCTTCCTCCTCTTACACATACTCTTCCTCCTCTTACACATACTCTTCCTCCTCTGACTCATACTCTTCCTCCTCTTACACATACTCTTCCTCCTCTTACACATACTCTTCCTCCTCTTAACACATACTCTTCCTCCTCTGACTCATACTCTTCCTCCTCTTACACATACTCTTCCTCCTCTAGCACATACTCTTCCTCCTCTTACACATACTCTTCCTCCTCTTACACATACTCTTCCTCCTCTGACTCATACTCTTCCTCCTCTTACACATACTCTTCCTCCTCTTACACATAACTCTTCCTCCTCTGACTCATACTCTTCCTCCTCTTACACATACTCTTCCTCCTCTTACACATACTCTTCCTCCTCTTACACATACTCTTCCTCCTCTTACACATACTCTTCCTCCTCTGACTCATACTCTTCCTCCTCTTACACATACTCTTCCTCCTCTTACAACATACTCTTCCTCCTCTGACTCATACTCGTACTCCTCTTACTCATACTCTTCCTCCTCTTACACATACTCTTCCTCCTCTTACACATACTCTTCCTCCTCTGACTCATACTCTTCCTCCTCTGACTCATACTCTTCCTCCTCTTACACATACTCTTACCTCCTCTTACTCATACTCTTCCTCCTCTGACTCATACTCTTCCTCTTCTTACACATACTCTTTCCTCCTCTTACTCATACTCTTCCTCCTTCTTACACATACTCTTCCTCCTCTTACTCATACTCTTCCTCCTCTTACTCATACTCTTCCTCCTCTTACACATAAGCCGCGTTTCCACCGAAATTACCCGGAACAATTTGTCCCAGGAACTTTTTTCCCAGGAACTTTTTTTGCCCCAGACCCGGTTGCTTTCTGCGTTTACACCGCGGTCTAAAGTACCGGGAAGATTATAAACTGCGCGCGTCTGCTCCTCCCAGTCTGCCGACGCACAGTAATCAGTTTTGAGCGCCACATTTATAATAAGTATGGAGGAGATTAAAATTGTGCTGCAGTTGTGTTTGTGATGTATTGCGGACATTGACCGTGAGATGGCTGGGACGAACGCGCAGAAAATTTCCTGTTACACAAATACGCTTATAAAGCCTGAACCTCGTCGTCGGTCCAGCTTTGTTTAAAAAAAAAATTAAATTCCATATTTACAGACGGACAACTCTCGCGCATGAAGCCACGAACCGCAATAGATTTTTAAAAATGCCGGTTAAAATAGAATGCTGCGTGGAGTCATCCAGTCAAAATGCGGCGTGAACACAACCAATCAGCATGTTCAGTGCACAAGTCCCGCCCCCGAAAGTTCCTGAACTTTGAAAAAGTACTACCTCGCCAGCAGGGACTTTCTGAGGGGGAAATATTTACCCGGAACTTCATTTAGACCCTGGTTCCTGCGGTGTAAACACACCGAGTACCACCCCAAAGTTCCTAGTTCCTGGGGAAAGTTCCCGCGGTGGAAACGCGGCTATACTCTTCCTCCTCTTACACATACTCTTCCTCCTCTTACTCATACTCTTCCTCCTCTTACACATACTCTTCCTCCTCTTACTCATACTCTTCCTCCTCTGACTCATACTCTTCCTCCTCTTACTCATACTCTTCCTCATCTTACACATACTCTTCCTCCTCTTACTCATACTCTTCCTCCTCTTACACATACTCTTCCTCCTCTTACACATACTCTTCCTCCTCTTACTCATACTCTTCCTCCTCTTACACATACTCTTCCTCCTCTTACACATACTCTTCCTCATCTTACTCATACTCTTCCTCCTCTTACTCATACTCTTCCTCCTCTGACTCATACTCTTCCTCCTCTTACTCATACTCTTCCTCCTCTTACTCATACTCTTCCTCCTCTTACTCATACGCTTCCTCCTCTTACTCATACTCTTCCTCCTCTTACTCATACTCTTCCTCCTCTTACACTTACTCTTCCTCCTCTTACTCATACTTTTCCTCCTCTTACACATACTCTTCCTCCTCTTACACATACTCTTCCTCCTCTTACTCATACTCTTCCTCCTCTTACACATACTCTTCCTCCTCTTACTCATACTCTTCCTCCTCTTACACATACTCTTCCTCTGACTCATACTCTTCCTCCTCTTACTCATACTCTTCCTCCTCTTACTCATACTCTTCCTCCTCTTACTCATACTCTTCCTCCTCTTACACATACTCTTCCTCCTCTTACACATACTCTTCCTCCTCTTACACATACTCTTCCTCCTCTTACTCATACTCTTCCTCCTCTTACACATACTCTTCCTCTTCCTCCTCTTACTCATACTCTTCCTCCTCTGACTCATACTCTTCCTCCTCTTACTCATACTCTTCCTCCACTTACACATACTCTTCCTCCTCTGACTCATACTCTTCCTCCTCTTACTCATACTCTTCCTCCTCTTACACATACTCTTCCTCCTCTTACACATACTCTTCCTCCTCTTACTCATACTCTTCCTCCTCTTACTCATACTCTTCCTCTTCTTACACATACCCTTCCTCCTCTTACACATACTCTTCCTCCTCTGACTCATACTCTTCCTCCTCTTACACATACTCTTCCTCCTCTTACTCATACTCTTCCTCCTCTTACACATACTCTTCCTCCTCTTACACATACTCTTCCTCCTCTTACACATACTCTTCCTCCTCTTACTCATACTCTTCCTCCTCTTACACATACTCTTCCTCCTCTGACTCATACTCTTCCTCCTCTTACTCATACTCTTCCTCCTCTGACTCATACTCTTCCTCCTCTGACTCATACTCTTCCTCCTCTTACACATACTCTTCCTCCTCTGACTCATACTCTTCCTCCTCTTACTCATACTCTTCCTCCTCTTACACATACTCTTCCTCCTCTTACACATACTCTTCCTCCTCTTACTCATACTCTTCCTCCTCTTACTCATACTCTTCCTCTTCTTACACATACCCTTCCTCCTCTTACACATACTCTTCCTCCTCTTACTCATACTCTTCCTCCTCTTACACATACTCTTCCTCCTCTTACACATACTCTTCCTCCTCTTACACATACTCTTCCTCCTCTTACTCATACTCTTCCTCCTCTTACACATACTCTTCCTCCTCTTACTCATACTCTTCCTCCTCTGACTCATACTCTTCCTCCTCTTTCTCATACTCTTCCTCCACTTACACATACTCTTCCTCCTCTGACTCATACTCTTCCTCCTCTTACTCATACTCTTCCTCTTCTTACACATACCCTTCCTCCTCTTACACATACTCTTCCTCCTCTGACTCATACTCTTCCTCCTCTTACTCATACTCTTCCTCTTCTTACACATACTCTTCCTCCTCTTACTCATACTCTTCCTCCTCTTACACATACTCTTCCTCCTCTGACTCATACTCTTCCTCCTCTTACTCATACTCTTCCTCTTCTTACACATACTCTTCCTCCTCTTACACATACTCTTTCTCCTCTTACACATACTCTTCCTCCTCTTACACATACTCTTCCTCCTCTGACTCATACTCTTCCTCCTCTTACTCATACTCTTCCTCTTCTTACACATACTCTTCCTCTTCTTAATCATACTCTTCCTCCTCTTACTCATACTCTTCCTCCTCTTACACATACTCTTCCTCCTCTTACACATACTCTTCCTCCTCTTACACATACTCTTCCTCCTCTTACACATACTCTTCCTCCTCTTACTCATACTCTTCCTCCTCTTACACATACTCTTCCTCCTCTGACTCATACTCTTCCTCCTCTTACTCATACTCTTCCTCCTCTTACACATACTCTTCCTCCTCTGACTCATACTCTTCCTCCTCTTACTCATACTCTTCCTCTTCTTACACATACTCTTCCTCCTCTTACACATACTCTTCCTCCTCTTACACATACTCTTCCTCCTCTTACTCATACTCTTCCTCCTCTTACACATACTCTTCCTCCTCTGACTCATACTCTTCCTCCTCTTACTCATACTCTTCCTCTTCTTACACATACTCTTCCTCTTCTTAATCATACTCTTCCTCCTCTTACTCATACTCTTCCTCCTCTTACACATACTCTTCCTCCTCTTACACATACTCTTCCTCCTCTTACACATACTCTTCCTCCTTTTACTCATACTCTTCCTCCTCTTACACATACTCTTCCTCCTCTTACACATACTCTTCCTCCTTTTACGCACTTGTGTCACATTTACAAAGGGAAGTTTGGTTGTAGCTCTGCGTTACTGTTATTGTAAATAAGTATAATTTGTGTTTTAACAATGTTTAGCTCGTGAGTTATTGATCCGAGAAGTTTGAATCTGTGAATATATATAACTCCACTTTGAGTTAAGCACTGACCGCATTTCTTTATATTTGAGTCTGCACTGCCAGCGGGACATTAAACAGCAAGTGTCTATCCGAGCTCACAACAGGTTTTTGCGTGGGAACGCAAAGGATTTGAAAAAAAAAGAATATTCTCCCATCCTACATTTTTTCCACCACCACGTCCACAAAAAGATTTTTTCAGTAATCTCTCAAGATTAATCCATACATAACATTTTAGCTAAAAACAAATCAACACCCCCCCCCCACCCCCACCACCACTATTTTTTTTATTCAATACAAAATTTAATTTTAAATTGAAACATAATTCTTAATCTATAACAGTACACAATACATCATCATAAATAATCATTACATAATCACATAATCTTTAATGTTCTACATAATCTCAATGTTCTTTATTAACTTCTAGAACAAAAACTCATGTCTTATTCTTGCTTTCACTAAACTCCTAAAAGTACCATCCACATCGTTTCCTAACTTTCCTTCTATTCTTTTTTCTTCCCTTCTTGTCAAAAAAAAATAGCTGTCTTTGCTTGGCCAACAATGAAATTCAATAAACGTCCCTTTTTTATTTTCTCTAATATTTAAAACCATAAATAAATCCAACATTAGAAAATACAACTTTGAAACTTGAGCATGTTTCTTCATGTCACAGTGATCGGATCTAACAGAAGTTGGTGCCAGACTCCAACGGGTTTCATGACGATCTGAGGATCTGGTTTCGGGTTTCCAGGGGAATATCACTGGACGATCCTCGGGAAAACCCAGGAATCCACAGAGCAGAAACTCCGCAGGAAAACCCCGCCTCCTCCCGCGGACAGGACACGCCCCTTACGTCACATGTTCATTACGTCACATGCTGGGCTGCAGAGGGAGCGCGCATTCTCACACAGTAGTGTATTCAATATCTGTGTTTAATCGCCATTAAAACTAATTTTCAGTTATTTTTCCATTGCATACATACACACATATTTGGATTGACGTGGGCGTTTAATTAAGAAAACATTAACATTGATTTGCAGAAAGTGCAGCTGAGTGGATTTGACATAATGATACACTTTAATGATCACGGGATTGAGAAAGATAAGGCATACTTCATACAAGTGTTAATATTAATGGGAAAGTTTCACATTCATAAAATGAAACGGTCTGACTCCAAACTTTTCTTGCTTGAAAAATGAAAAATTTCGTGTAATTGCACAAGCAAAAAGGCGATTAGAGATTATAAGAGAGATATGTAAGGTGATGTTGAATAAAGTAGCACCTTTTTCTGTTGTTTGTTGTAAAACGTTTTATTTTTTTATTTTTTTTACTTAGTATTACTAGTTTATTACTTGTATTAGTTGTATTTATTTTTGTATTGTAGCCTATTGTGTTGTTCTGCTTCATGGCATTAATAATATATATATATATATATATATAAAAATATATATATATATATATATAAAACTTGCCATTATGACCTTGTTATTGTGTGTCTATCACACTTCTCTCTGATACCAGCCTCGCTGGTTCTGCACTGGCGTGAACGACTGGTTTTAAAGTAGTAACTATCAGAACATCTCGAGTCCACTACAGTCTCTCGCTGGAACTGCGCTGGACTATATTTGGGTTAGATCAGCTGTCCGGAAACAAACAGATTCAACAAACAAACAAACAAACAAAAACACACACACACACACACACACACATTCAGCGAACGCAACACTCGGTCATTATGATCATTATCTTTAAGCTGTCAATCTCATTCCCTGAGCATGAATAGAAATCTCGAAACCTAAAATACCAGAGCTCGTGCTCATGCGTGGTATTCCAGGACTGTCATATTTCAACACCCGAACCTGCTCAGTTTCTTTGAAACGCTTCTCTTACAGTAACGCGCTCATGCACGCGCGCGCGCGCCCTCTGTCGGGGCCTGTAAACACACTCTCGGTTTCCCGGAAAACCACTGACTTCTCACGGACTGAACTCTGGCACTGGTGTGTTTAACACACAACTACTCTCATATAACTCACCTGTCGGGAGAACACACATTCATTATCGGCCTTTTATATTCACACTCAATAACGTTGGGCTAAAGAAATAACCCAAAGCTGTTTTACATGCACAGAGATGCCGTCATGCACAAACGTTGCTGCTGGTGATCGATGCATTAAAGGAGATACATTGATATAATGCATATAATTATATATTTACAAAATCTATATATAAAATCTACACATTTTCTGTCAGCCCAGGATGTGCACTGTATGGCCGTAATTAATTGCTGATTACCATGGTAATAATATATTTGTGCGAGTGTGTGTGTGTGTGTGTGTGTTGTGGTATGTCGAGGGCGTGTGTGTGTGTATGTTTATCCAAACTCAATTGTCTTCCGCACTCAGTTCGTCTATCTCATAACAGCGTGATTTCTCGGAAATCAGCCCGTCTGCGCCGTGCAGCGGCTGGCTCCCTCTGCGCATGCGCGAGCTCAGAGTGTGTGTCAGCGCGAGGGATTTTTCCCCACAAGGCGATATAAAAACGCGGCGCGCGCCTTCCTTCTGTACAGTAAGCGAGAGCTTATCGAGACTGAACTCGAGTAGTGGTTCACAGAGTGGATTGACGCCTTTACAGGATATATTATTTCTTTTGCATTTCTCTGGTTTGGATACAACATCGGAATATACTGTAAGTGTCTATGATAATATATTTAAAAAAAAGTTTTTATTGCATTTATTGCTGTTGCTGGGAAATGTTTATGAGACAAATTTCACTACAATTGCGTATTTACTGGAAAATTAAATAGTTAAGTTATATTCTGATTATTTAGATTTATATTTGCTAGTAATTACTGCAAATTAAAGGGAATGTTCAGCACGCCACAACAATGTTGCAAAACAACAACAATAGCATTAAAAGTAACCTTCCCAATTTGCTTATGCATTTGCAAATAATAGCTTATAAAAAAATGAATAGCTTGTACAAAAAAAATACGCATTTTGCACAGTGAAATATGTCAGAGTAAACAAAGCGCTCGTTTCCTGGTCATGAACTCGTGCACGCGCCCCCTGCGTCTGTGAGCAGTGTGTGTGTGAGCAGTGAGTGTGTGTGAGCAGTGTGTGTGTGAGCAGTGTGTGTGAGCAGTGTGTGTGAGCAGTGTGTGTGAGCATTGAGTGTGAGCAGTGTGTGTGAGCATTGAGTGTGAGCAGTGAGTGTGAGCAGTGTGTGTGAGCAGTGTGTGTGAGCAGTGTGTGTGAGCATTGAGTGTGAGCAGTGTGTGTGAGCAGTGTGTGTGAGCAGTGTGTGTGAGCAGTGTGTGTGAGCATTGAGTGTGTAAGCAGTGTATGTGTGTGATCAGTGTGTGTGATCAGTGTGTGTGTGAGCAGTGAGTGTGTGAGCACTGTGTGTGTGAGCAGTGAGTGTGTGAGCAGTGTGTGTGTGATCAGTGAGTGTGTGAGCAGTGTGTGTGTGTGTGAGCAGTGTGTGTGTGAGCAGTGAGTGTGTGAGCAGTGAGTGTGTGAGCAGTGTGTGTGTGAGCAGTGTGTGTGTGAGCAGTGAGTGTGTGAGCAGTGTGTGTGTGAGCAGTGAGTGTGTGAGCAGTGAGTGTGTGAGCAGTGTGTGTGTGAGCAGTGAGTGTGTGAGCAGTGAGTGTGTGAGCAGTGTGTGTGAGAGCAGTGTGTGTGAGCAGTGTGTGTGTGAGCAGTGTGTGAGAGCAGTGTGTGTGTGAGCAGTGTGTGACACTCTCCTGTGTTCTGCTGCAGGAAACATGCCTGTGTCCAGAATGCGCATGCGTCCCTGGCTGGAGGGCCGGATCGACTCCAACAGCATCGCTGGACTCGTGTGGGTCAACAAGGTAAAGCAGTGTGAGACAGCGCTACATTACACATCTACATATCAGCAGCGTTCTCATGGATACATGCTTTCAGGAGGAGAAGATGTTCTCCATCCCGTGGAAACACGCCGCTCGCCACGGCTGGGAGATGGACAAAGACGCGTGTCTGTTCAAGCAGTGGGCCATCCACACAGGTGAGGGCGTACACACACACACACACACACACACACACACACACACACACACACACACACACACAGACATACACACACACTCCCGCACTCTCTCACTCACTACCACACACTCACACACACACACACACACACACACACACACACACACCCACTCACGCACTCTCTCACTCACTACCACACACACACACATACACACACACACACACACACACACACAGACACACACACACACACTCCCGCACTCTCTCACTCACTACCACACACTCTCTCTCAGACACACACACACACAAACACACACACACACACGCTCAGATCCGTGAACTCACGCCGCTGTGGTTGTGTTCCTCAGGTAAATTCAGGGAGGGCCACACCTCTCCGGACCCCAAGACGTGGAAGGCGAACTTCCGGTGTGCGATGAACTCTCTGCCGGACATCGAGGAGGTGAAGGACCGCAGTGTGAACAAGGGCTGCGGCGCGGTCAGGGTGTACCGGATGCTGCCCGCGGTCTGCAAGAAGAAGGACAAGAGACCCAAGGGCCGAGACAGCCGGAGGAGGGCGAAGGTGAGCCGAGTCTCGAGCGCTAGTGAACCTGTGCACTGCTGTCCGACCGTCCACTGAACCTGTGTGTGTGTGTGTGTGTGTCTCAGGCTGCGTCTTCACATGTCAAGAAGGAGGAAGTAAGCGCAGATGAGATGCAGGAACCCACCATCGACAGCACAATCCTCAGTAAGAGACGCTACACTGAGTGTGAGACGACTATGAGACGAGTGTGAGACGACTATGAGACGAGTGTGAGACGAGTGTGAGACGAGTGTGAGACGAGTGTGTGACGAGTGTGAGACGAGTGTGTGACGAGTGTGAGACGAGTGTGAGACGAGTGTGAGACGAGTGTGAGACGAGTGTGTGACAAGTGTGAGACGAGTGTGTGACGAGTGTGAGACAAATGTGAGACGAGTGTGAGACGACTGTGTGACGAGTGTGAGACGAGTGTGTGACGAGTGTGAGACGAGTGTGAGACGAGTGTGTGACGACTGTGAGACGAGTGTGAGACGAGAGTGAGACGAGTGTGAGACGAGTGTGAGACGTGTGTGAGACGAGTGTGTGACGAGTGTGTGACGACTGTGAGACGAGAGTGAGACGAGTGTGTGACGAGTGTGAGACGACTGTGTGACGAGTGTGTGACGAGTGTGAGACGACTGTGTGACGAGTGTGTGACGAGTGTGTGACAAGTGTGTGACGACTGTGAGACGAGTGTGAGACGAGAGTGAGACGAGTGTGTGAAGACTGTGAGACGAGTGTGAGACGAGAGTGAGACGAGTGTGTGACGAGTGTGAGACGACTGTGTGACGAGTGTGTGACGAGTGTGAGACGACTGTGTGACGAGTGTGTGACGAGTGTGAGACGACTGTGAGACGACTGTGTGACGAGTGTGAGACGACTGTGAGACGAGTGTGAGACGACTGTGTGACGAGTGTGAGACGACTGTGTGACGAGTGTGTGACGAGTGTGAGACGACTGTGTGACGAGTGTGTGACGAGTGTGAGACGACTGTGTGACGAGTGTGTGACGAGTGTGAGACGACTGTGTGACGAGTGTGTGACGAGTGTGAGACGACTGTGAGACGAGAGTGAGACGAGTGTGTGACGAGTGTGTGACGAGTGTGAGACGACTGTGAGACGACTGTGTGACGAGTGTGTGACGAGTGTGAGACGACTGTGTGACGAGTGTGTGACGAGTGTGAGACGACTGTGTGACGAGTGTGTGACGAGTGTGTGACGAGTGTGAGACGACTGTGTGACGAGAGTGAGACGAGTGTGTGACGAGTGTGAGACGACTGTGTGACGAGTGTGTGACGAGTGAGACGAGAGTGAGACGAGTGTGAGCTGAGAGTGTGTGAGAGTGTGAGACGACTGTGTGACGAGTGTGTGACGAGTGAGACGAGAGTGAGACGAGTGTGAGCTGAGAGTGTGTGAGAGTGTGTGATGAGTGTGTGACGAGTGAGACGAGAGTGAGACGAGAGTGAGACGAGAGTGAGACGAGAGTGAGACGAGAGTGTGAGACGAGAGTGTGTGACGAGTGTGTGAGAGTGTGTGACGAGTGAGACGAGAGTGAGACGACTGAGTGACGAGAGTGAGACGACTGTGAGACGAGTGTGTGACGAGAGTGAGACGACTGTGACGAGTGTGAGACGACTGTGTGACGAGTGTGTGACGAGTGTGTGACAAGTGTGTGACGAGTGTGTGACGAGAGTGTGAGCTGAGAGTGTGTGAGCAAGTGAGACGAGTGTGAGACGACTGTGTGACGAGAGTGAGACGAGTGTGAGACGACTGTGTGACGAGAGTGAGACGACTGTGTGACGAGAGTGAGACGAGTGTGAGACGACTGTGTGACGAGAGTGAGACGACTGTGTGACGAGAGTGAGACGAGTGTGTGACGAGTGTGTGACGAGTGTGTGAGCTGAGAGTGAGACGAGTGTGAGACGACTGTGTGACGAGAGTGAGACGACTGTGTGACGAGAGTGAGACGAGTGTGTGACGAGTGTGTGACGAGTGTGTGAGCTGAGAGTGAGACGAGTGTGAGACGACTGTGTGACGAGAGTGAGACGAGTGTGAGACGACTGTGTGACGAGAGTGAGACGACTGTGTGACGAGTGTGTGACGAGTGTGTGAGCTTGAGAGTGAGACGAGTGTGTGAGCTTCAGTACTCATCCCCGCTCCTCTGTTTTCCAGCAGACTCCCCGAGCCCCGCGATGGACACTCATATCCCCGTGTGTGAGACGAGTGTGTGTGAGACGAGTGTGTGTGAGGAGGTGATCGGGCCTGACAGCTCCAGTGGCCTCTACACCAGCAAGTTCCAGGTGTCGCCGATGCACTCGACAGGTAACAAGCTCTCTCTGAGATCAGACTGAGATCAGACTGTTCCTCCAAACACACGAGCTGGTATTCACGGTTCTCTTCTGTTCTCTCCTCATCTCTCCATCCCTCATCTCTCCATCCCTCAGACCTGGAGGACTACGAAGCCATCATCGAGGTGAGTGTCAGATCGGCTGTGTGTGTTCATTGGCAGGAATACCTTGCTTTAGCGCCGGTTATTGGCAGATGGGTTGACTAGTCAGAAGCCTGTCGCTCACCAGTGTGCTTTGCTCTTGCAGCTCTCACGGCAACTGGAGCGTGACAGTTCACAGTGGCTTCAAGGTGGCGTCTTTGGAAAGGGGTTCCTGGGCAATGAAGTAGGCACAACTGAGTCTTTGAGTCCAGAGAGCCAGTGGAGTGTAAGTTCAGGTAAATGACAGAGAGCAGGATCAGTAGAAGAGCTCACGAGATGTGACTCAAGCTCACCAGTGTTCCTCATGTTCCTGCAGGAGAAGAGCTGGAGTTTCGTCTCTACACCGAACTGACCCCCGAGGAGCCGCTCTGCACATACACTGAGCTGGTGACCAGCAGCTCCGGCACACAGGTCATGTGTCCTCTCTGAGAACACACACACACACACACTCATGGACAATGAACCTCGTACCTCATTCCTCAGGGATCCTCCCTGCCCTTCTTCTGGACATCTGCTGTTTTCCTCTGAACACCGTCCGTCACGTGGGACACACACGGACACACACGGACACACACGGGTCCTCTGGACATGACTGTGGCTTTGCTTTCACTTGTACAGTTTTCTGATCTCATGTAATGTGAAGTGGACAGGTTCCGTTATGTGCTCATGTCAAGGGGTTTCAGATATATACTCATACACACACACACACACACACACACTCCATGTATCAAATGAAGCTGTTTGTTCGAGTATGGGATGAGGTTCTTCACTGTAAATATAATGTAAATATTTATTTGTAATAAAAAACAAAATGAATTTATTTGCTGTTGTTTGTGCTCATAGTTCCTTCAGAGAGTTTTTTATTTTTCCCATGATGAAAGTTTTGAAGAATTGACGGGATCGGTCATGTGACTGAACATCATCACACACACACACAGACACACACACACACACACACACACACAGAAAGTAGTAAAATAAAAAAATGAAGATATATGTGAATAAGACACACACATGAATCAACAAAATAAACACATTTATAAAGTAAATAAGATGATTGGAAAACACCACTTTAGTCTACTTCAAACCTTCATGTTTAATTCAATGTTTGACATTTCTTTGTAATAATTGTGAAATGGAGTGAGCATTATCAGTGTAGTCTCTGTGTTCTGTACCGTACGGAAACTCAACATAACAAGGTCTCTGTAAAGTGAGTATTCGGAAAGTTTACTGGCCCAATACTTGTTGCTCATTTTATAGTTTGTGAAAGTAGACTTTGAATTATATGTAAACTATTAGGTTAGTAGTTTTCTTTATAAATCAATAATTACAATAACAGTGTAAGTTTATGACAGAAAATATGTGAAAAAAAAGATTTAATAGACTTCTTAATCAAGAGTAAACACAACTACAAGCCAGGAATACTTCATTATACTTTTCATAATATCTGGATCAAAAGATTGAGTACAAGTATTGGCCAAATATTCTTCTTCTGTCAGTTTAACCCAAGTATTTTAAGTGCATTTTTTAATTTTAAAAATAAGTCTTATTTTTCCCAGACAGCAACATAGATCCGTATCGGGAACACAGGGATCCTCCACGGCCGACACTGGGTTAGTTTAAGAGAAGTATACTAACAGCAGCACTTGAATAAACTTTTGGGGGTGTCATATTCAATATTACATTTAAAGTTACTATATGTTAAATGTTCTAAACTGAAGTCATTGAGAAGACTTGGAAAAACTGTCCTATAAACCAGAATTCATATGTTGAAATATATGACAGATGAGTTTCACTAATAATGACATTAAAGCATATTATATTTTCAAAATGTATGTTTTCCCACAAGGGTCTGCATATCCGGTAGGGTCAAAAGTTAGGAAACATTCAAATTTTGTAATGTTTCTGAAAGAGTCTCTTCTACTCAATAAAGCTGCATTTATTTGATCAAAACTACAGTTATTACAATGTTACACTCTAAAAAATGCTGGGTTGTTTCAACCCAAATTTGGGTAAAATATGGACAAACCCAGCCGTTGGGTTACATTTTTTAATTAAAAATGTTAACCCGATGGCTGGGTTCGTCCATATTTTAATTTTTTTTTATTACAATTTAAAAGAGCAGTTTTCTATGGGAATATATAGTAACATCTTATGTTTCAGGATTCTTTGATGAATATCAAGTTCAATTAGGAATAAATTGCACTTTACTGGTGGAATACTATCTCACTGTCTTTACTGTATTTCTGATCAAATGAACCCAACCTCAGCGAGCAGAAGAGATTATTACAGATACTCTTTTGACAAGTCAGTATATGAGTTGATGTGAGTGAACTTCCCTTCAGAAGACTCGGGATAAACCACTGCTTCAGTTTTACATCCTTTCTGGCACTTGAAAGTTTGAGACTGACTATCCCAGTGTCAATTCTTCACTAATCCAGCTTGGTCTACAGAACAGGAGTTTGCACGTGTTTGTAAGTTATGGTGACCAGACTGTATTCCACAACCTTCCTCGGTCTGGAGCGGTATCGCTGTAACTCTGTTATGCTGAGATGAAGAGAGTTCCAGTCATTATTCAGTGAAATCACAAAGCTTTTATTGTTTTTCTTTGTTCAGGAACAGAACATTAGAGTCTCATTCATCAGGTCACTTTGGATAAAAGCATCAAGTAAATGCAATAAAACACACACACTAAACTAGTAACATTATTCCCAGTGAAGCTGTTGGACATGAGAACGGATGGACCGAGTTCTGGGCCGATGATGACGGACCGTTTCTTCACCGGTCAGAAGCTTCGTCTCCGGTGGGAAACCTCGTCCCCTGAAACACAAAGGAAAAGAGAAAGAGTGAGTAACGCTTCCTCACACTGGTTACACTGGGAGGACTCGGGTGTTCTGGGCGAACGCCTTCTGCACATGACATTGGCCTGGATCTGCAGGACACGTGGAGCTCACGGTTTCTGTTCCCAAACCGCTTGTCTTCATCTTGAGGAAGTGTGTTCTGGTTTAGACTCGTAGGACAGCATACCAGCGACTAAACCACCGGCATCTCTGGCACTGACTTTATCTCGGTTCATTTTCAGGAAA
Organism: Phoxinus dragarum; assembly: GCA_033366665.1. Classification (NCBI taxonomy): domain Eukaryota; kingdom Metazoa; phylum Chordata; class Actinopteri; order Cypriniformes; family Leuciscidae; genus Phoxinus; species Phoxinus dragarum. The sequence goes on from JARPMJ010003646.1 coordinate 41,955, forward strand.
CACACAGAGGCCCTAAACACTCCCGCCGCTATAGGATCTCCTCCGAGCGCTTGGTCTGTTCTAATCTTACGACCAGTCTCTCGTCACACACACATGTGCTTTGGTTATTGTGATCACAGCCAAAACACAAGAGCGTTTCCACAACACCACACACTCGATCATTATGATTTCTGTATGTTTGCACAGTATGCCAGAGCCGCGATGTTCCCTCCGACCAGAGTCAGTGCGTTACACACATTCGGCACGCAGCGCGTCTGACGCCGTCTATTCCAATGTTGCTTTTTTCTGTATTAATGTAGTGTGTGTGTGTGTGTGTGTGTATGCGCACGTGTGTGTGTGTGCGCACATGTGTGTGTGTGTGTGTGCTCTGGTCAGTACTTTTCTTAATATTTCTACTGCATTCAGTGCAAGATCTACAGATTCTGAACAAATCACGCACACACTTTAACACACTTACGCAGAGAGAAATAAAGACTGCGACTTCGCTTCATTAATCTACTGTGTTCATGATCAAGCTCACTGCGGTGTCACTCTCTCTATGACAGAAGATATTGACTGAACTGTTGATCTGTGTGGACTCCTCCAGTAAGTGATGCTCACCTGAAGCCCAGATGATGAAGTCTCACAGCCTGGTGATAAACGCAGTTAACTGGATTCTGGGTGATCCTGGTTACTGTTGCTACGGGCCTGTAGTTATGACTGTTGTTATATTAGTGTTTGGCTTCAGCTTATTGTTGTCTGTGTTTCTCTTTGTCACGCGTTTGGTTTTTCAGGTCAGGGCAGAAAAGCGATTAAAGCTTTGGACTCGTCCAGCCAGTCCAGCAGCCACACATACATGACGTACACTACACTGGTTTATATGTTTGGTATTATGTAAGTATTTACACATCCAACACTATCTGAGCTGCTGTGGTCTGAGGCATTGGCTCCCTATTAAACATCAACAAATTACGTCATATGCTCTCAATGAATAATGCAGAACAGTTAGTTGATGCGTTCATGACCTCAAGGCTAGATTATTGTAATGCTCTACTGGGTGGTTGCCCTGCACGCTTAACAAACAAACTACAGCGAGTTCAAAACGCAGCAGCTCGAGTTCTTACCAGAACCAGGAAGTATGACCATATTAGCCCCGTTCTGTCAACACTGCATTGGCTGCCTATTAAACATCGTATACATTTTAAAATATTGCTGATCACTTACAAAGCACTAAATGGTTTATCTCCGCAGTACTTGAGCGAGATTAAAGACACGTCTCTTTGGCCTGGCGTACTCCTGTGAAGGCCTCGGCACTGATCCTCAGCAGAGACTAAAGCACACACACACACACACACACACACTCCTGATCCCGATCTGACCTCTGACCTGTAATGATGACTGACTGAATCATAATCACACACTGTTCGTCGCGAGCAGAACTGAGCGACTGAGTCTGGTTTCTTACAAGGGTTTTCCTCTATTCCGTCACTCATGGAGTTTGTGTTCTTCACTGCCGCCTCTGGCTTCATTAGTTGTGAACTTGTGGACACTGAATATTCAACAGAATTATTGATCTGAGATCTGACTGAACTGATGATCACATCACTGTTTTCTCCAGAACTGATTCATAGAGGATTTGATATCAGTCCATAATCGATGATCTTTACAACGAAACTACAGGTGCTGGTCATATAATTAGAATATCATCAAAAAGTTGATTTATTTCAGTAATTCAACTTAAAAGGTGAAACTAATATATTATATAGACTCATTACAAGCAAAGTGAGATATTTCAAGCCTTTATTTATTATCATTTTGATGATTATGGCTTACAGCTTATGAAACCCACAAAATCCAAATCCCAGAAAATGCCACAGACTGACCGACTCCATCACGCCACAGACTGACCGACTCCATCACGCCACAGACTGACCGACTCCATCACGCCACAGACTGAACGACTCCATCACGCCACAGACTGACCGACTCCATCACGCCACAGACTGACCGACTCCATCACGCCGCAGACTGACCGACTCCATCACGCCACAGACTGACCGACTCCATCACGCCACAGACTGAACGACTCCATCACGCCACAGACTGACCGACTCCATCACGCCACAGACTGAACGACTCCATCACGCCACAGACTGACCGACTCCATCACGCCACAGACTGACCGACTCCATCACGCCACAGACTGACCGACTCCATCACGCCACAGACTGACCGACTCCATCACACCACAGACTGACCGACTCCATCACGCCACAGACTGACCGACTCCACGCCACAGACTTACCGACTCCATCACGCCACAGACTGACCGACTCCATCACGCCACAGACTGACCGACTCCACGCCACAGACTGACCGACTCCATCACGCCACAGACTGACCGACTCCATCACGCCACAGACTGACCGACTCCATCACGCCACAGACTGACCGACTCCATCACACCACAGACTGACCGACTCCATCACGCCACAGACTGACCGACTCCACGCCACAGACTGACCGACTCCATCACGCCACAGACTGACCGACTCCATCACGCCGCAGACTGACCGACTCCACGCCACAGACTGACCGACTCCATCACGCCACAGACTGACCGACTCCATCACGCCACAGACTGACCGACTCCATCACGCCACAGACTGACCGACTCCATCACGCCACAGACTGACCGACTCCATCACGCCACAGACTGAACGACTCCATCACGCCACAGACTGACCGACTCCATCACGCCACAGACTGACCGACTCCATCACGCCGCAGACTGACCGACTCCATCACGCCACAGACTGACCGACTCCATCACGCCACAGACTGAACGACTCCATCACGCCACAGACTGACCGACTCCATCACGCCACAGACTGACCGACTCCATCACGCCGCAGACTGACCGACTCCACGCCACAGACTGACCGACTCCATCACGCCACAGACTGACCGACTCCATCACGCCACAGACTGACCGACTCCATCACGCCACAGACTGACCGACTCCATCACACCACAGACTGACCGACTCCATCACGCCACAGACTGATCGACTCCATCATGCCACAAACTGACCGACTCCATCACGCCACAGACTGACCGACTCCATCACGCCACAGACTGACCGACTCCATCACGCCATAGACTGACCGACTCCATCAAGCCACAGACTGACCGACTCCATCACGCCACAGACTGACCGACTCCATCACGCCGCAGACTGACCGACTCCATCACGCCACAGACTGACCAACTCCATCACGCCGCAGACTGACCGACTCCATCACGCCAACTGACCGATCTCATCACGCCACAGACTGACCGACTCCATCACGACGTTCATTACTCTACGCTGTTCTCAATCAGGTTTACTCTACGCTGTTCTCGATCAAGTTTACTCTACGCTGTCCTCAATCAGGTTTACTCTACGCTGTTCTCGATCAGGTTTACTCTACGCTGTCCTCGATCAGGTTTACTCTACGCTGTCCTTGATCAGGTTTACTCTACGCTGTCCTCGATCAGGTTTACTCTACGCTGTCCTCGATCAGGTTTACTCTACGCTGTCCTCGATCAGGTTTACTCTACGCTGTCCTCGATCAGGTTTACTCTACGCTGTCCTCGATCAGGTTTACTCTACGCTGTCCTCGATCAGGTTTACTCTGCGCTGTCCTCGATCAGGTTTACTCTACGCTGTCCTCGATCAGGTTTACTCTATGCTGTCCTCGATCAGGATTACTCTACGCTGTTCTCGATCAGGTTTACTCTACGCTGTCCTCAATCAGGTTTACTCTACGCTGTCCTCGATCAGGTTTACTCTACGCTGTCCGCGATCAGGTTTACTCTACGCTGTCCTCGATCAGGTTTACTCTACGCTGTCCTCGATCAGGTTTACTCTACGCTGTGCTCGATCAGGTTTACTCTACGCTGTCCTCGATCAGGTTTACTCTACGCTGTCCTCGATCAGGTTTACTCTGCGCTGTCCTCGATCAGGTTTACTCTACGCTGTCCTCGATCAGGTTTACTCTATGCTGTCCTCGATCAGGATTACTCTACGCTGTTCTCGATCAGGTTTACTCTACGCTGTCCTCAATCAGGTTTACTCTACGCTGTTCTCGATCAGGTTTACTCTATGCTGTCCTCAATCAGGTTTACTCTACGCTGTTCTCGATCAGGTTTACTCTATGCTGTCCTCGATCAGGATTACTCTACGCTGTCCTCGATCAGGTTTACTCTACGCTGTGCTCGATCAGGTTTACTCTACGCTGTCCTCGATCAGGTTTACTCTACGCTGTGCTCGATCAGGTTTACTCTACGCTGTCCTCGATCAGGTTTACTCTACGCTGTCCTCGATCAGGTTTACTCTGCGCTGTCCTCGATCAGGTTTACTCTACGCTGTCCTCGATCAGGTTTACTCTATGCTGTCCTCGATCAGGATTACTCTACGCTGTTCTCGATCAGGTTTACTCTACGCTGTCCTCAATCAGGTTTACTCTACGCTGTTCTCGATCAGGTTTACTCTATGCTGTCCTCAATCAGGTTTACTCTACGCTGTTCTCGATCAGGTTTACTCTACGCTGTCCTCGATCAGGTTTACTCTACGCTGTCCTCGATCAGGTTTACTCTACGCTGTTCTCAATCAGGTTTACTCTACGCTGTCCTCAATCAGGTTTACTCTACGCTGTTCTCGATCAGGTTTACTCTATGCTGTCCTCGATCAGGTTTACTCTATGCTGTCCTCGATCAGGTTTACTCTACGTTGTCCTTGATCAGGATTACTCTACGCTGTTCTCGATCAGGTTTACTCTACGCTGTCCTCAATCAGGTTTACTCTACGCTGTCCTCGATCAGGTTTACTCTACGCTGTCCTCGATCAGGTTTACTCTACGCTGTCCTCGATCAGGTTTACTCTACGCTGTCCTCGATCAGGTTTACTCTACGCTGTCCTCGATCAGGTTTACTCTACGCTGTCCTCGATCAGGTTTACTCTACGCTGTCCTTGATCAGGTTTACTCTACACTGTCCTCGATCAGGTTTACTATACGCTGTCCTCGATCAGGTTTACTCTACGCTGTCCTCGATCAGGTTTACTCTACGCTGTCCTCGATCAGGTTTACTCTACGCTGTCCTTGATCAGGTTTACTCTACGCTGTCCTCGATCAGGTTTACTCTACGCTGTCCTTGATCAGGTTTACTCTACGCTGTCCTCGATCAGGTTTACTATACGCTGTCCTCGATCAGGTTTACTCTACGCTGTCCTCGATCAGGTTTACTCTACGCTGTTCTCGATCAGGTTTACTCTACGCTGTCCTCGATCAGGTTTACTCTACGCTGTCCTCAATCAGGTTTACTCTATGCTGTCCTCGATCAGGTTTACTCTATGCTGTCCTCGATCAGGTTTACTCTACGTTGTCCTTGATCAGGATTACTCTACGCTGTTCTCGATCAGGTTTACTCTACGCTGTCCTCAATCAGGTTTACTCTACTACTCTACGCTGTCCTCGATCAGGTTTACTCTACGCTGTCCTCGATCAGGTTTACTCTACGCTGTTCTCGATCAGGTTTACTCTACGCTGTCCTCGATCAGGTTTACTATACGCTGTCCTCGATCAGGTTTACTCTACGCTGTCCTCGATCAGGTTTACTCTACGCTGTCCTCGATCAGGTTTACTCTGCGCTGTCCTCGATCAGGTTTACTCTGCGCTGTCCTCGATCAGGTTTACTCTACGCTGTCCTCGATCAGGTTTACTCTACGCTGTCCTCGATCAGGTTTACTCTGCGCTGTCCTCGATCAGGTTTACTCTGCGCTGTCCTCGATCAGGTTTACTCTATGCTGTCCTCGATCAGGTTTACTCTGCGCTGTCCTCGATCAGGTTTACTCTACGCTGTCCTCGATCAGGTTTACTCTACGCTGTCCTCGATCAGGTTTACTCTACGCTGTCCTCAATCAGGTTTACTCTACGCTGTCCTCGATCAGGTTTACTCTACGCTGTCCTCGATCAGGATTACTCTACGCTGTTCTCAATCAGGTTTACTCTACGCTGTCCTCGATCAGGTTTACTCTACGCTGTCCTCGATCAGGTTTACTCTATGCTGTCCTCGATCAGGATTACTCTACGCTGTTCTCAATCAGGTTTACTCTACGCTGTCCTTGATCAGGTTTACTCTACGCTGTCCTCGATCAGGTTTACTCTACGCTGTCCTCGATCAGGTTTACTCTACGCTGTCCTCAATCAGGTTTACTCTACGCTGTTCTCGATCAGGTTTACTCTACGCTGTCCTCGATCAGGTTTACTCTACGCTGTCCTCGATCAGGTTTACTCTACGCTGTCCTCGATCAGGTTTACTCTACGCTGTCCTCGATCAGGTTTACTCTGCGCTGTCCTCGATCAGGTTTACTCTGCGCTGTCCTCGATCAGGTTTACTCTGCGCTGTCCTCGATCAGGTTTACTCTACGCTGTCTCGATCAGGTTTACTCTACGCTGTCCTCGATCAGGTTTACTCTGCGCTGTCCTCGATCAGGTTTACTCTGCGCTGTCCTCGATCAGGTTTACTCTGCGCTGTCCTCGATCAGGTTTACTCTGCGCTGTCCTCGATCAGGTTTACTCTACGCTGTCCTCGATCAGGTTTACTCTACGCTGTCCTCGATCAGGTTTACTCTACGCTGTCCTCGATCAGGTTTACTCTACGCTGTCCTCGATCAGGTTTACTCTACGCTGTCCTCGATCAGGTTTACTCTACGCTGTCCTCAATCAGGTTTACTCTACGCTGTTCTCGATCAGGTTTACTCTACGCTGTCCTCGATCAGGTTTACTCTACGCTGTCCTTGATCAGGTTTACTCTACGCTGTCCTCGATCAGGTTTACTATACGCTGTCCTCGATCAGGTTTACTCTACGCTGTCCTCGATCAGGTTTACTCTACGCTGTTCTCGATCAGGTTTACTCTACGCTGTCCTCGATCAGGTTTACTCTGCGCTGTCCTCGATCAGGTTTACTCTGCGCTGTCCTCGATCAGGTTTACTCTACGCTGTCCTCAATCAGGTTTACTCTACGCTGTCCTCGATCAGGTTTACTCTACGCTGTCCTCGATCAGGATTACTCTACGCTGTTCTCAATCAGGTTTACTCTACGCTGTCCTCGATCAGGTTTACTCTACGCTGTCCTCGATCAGGTTTACTCTACGCTGTCCTCGATCAGGTTTACTCTATGCTGTCCTCGATCAGGATTACTCTACGTCTGTCCTCGATCAGGTTTACTCTACGCTGTCCTTGATCAGGTTTACTCTACGCTGTCCTCGATCAGGTTTACTATACGCTGTCCTCGATCAGGTTTACTCTACGCTGTCCTCGATCAGGTTTACTCTACGCTGTTCTCGATCAGGTTTACTCTACGCTGTCCTCGATCAGGTTTACTCTGCGCTGTCCTCGATCAGGTTTACTCTGCGCTGTCCTCGATCAGGTTTACTCTACGCTGTCCTCGATCAGGTTTACTCTACGCTGTCCTCGATCAGGTTTACTCTGCGCTGTCCTCGATCAGGTTTACTCTACGCTGTCCTCGATCAGGTTTACTCTACGCTGTCCTCGATCAGGTTTACTCTACTCTGTCCTCGATCAGGTTTACTCTACTCTGTCCTCGATCAGGTTTACTCTACGCTGTCCTCGATCAGGTTTACTCTACTCTGTCCTCGATCAGGTTTACTCTACGCTGTCCTCGATCAGGTTTACTCTACGCTGTGCTTGTTTAAGTCTGAGATGAAGATGATGTGGTGTTGGTGTTCCTGCTGCCAGAGTTCCCCAAGTAAATCTTCTAGCATATGCAGACGATGCTACTCTGATAATCAGAAATTCAAATGATATTGATAATGTCATTTCATGTTTTCATGAATATTTTTCAGAAAGCGATACATCTGCACACATAAATTGGGAAAAATTTGCTCTTTTGTTAATGGGAGATTGGCGTAGTTCAGGACCTCCTAATTTGCCAATGCACTGTAAATGGGCACGGGATGGGTTAAAAGTTCTTGGCATTTATTTTGAACCGACCAGTACATGAAGAAGAACTGAGTGGTTGACCGGGTTATGTGTAATATTCAAAAGTGGAAGTGGATTCTGCCACAGCTTTCATATCGAGAGAGATGGTGATTAATAATCTGTCCGCTTCAATGCTGTGGCGTAAGGTTACAGAGTTAGATCCCCTAAAGAACTGCTTTTAAAGCTTTAGGAATGTCCATCATTGGCTTCCTCCTGGACGGCTTTATCTTCCCGTCGCAGAGGGAGGTCAAGGCCTCATGATGAATCTAACATTGCAGCAATGAGACTCCAAACATTGCAAACAGTGGCTCAGTGGTTCATGTAGGTTGTCTACAAACCGGAAGGTTGGTGGTTCAATCCCGGTTCCACCTGACCAAGTGTCGAGGTGTCCATGAGCAAGACACCTAACCCCAGTGGACCCCTAACCCCCGCTTCTCCCCACACACACACACACCTAACCCCAGCTGCTCCCGACGAGCTGGATGAGCTTGCGTGGCTGACACCGCCGTCGGTATGTGAATGAGTGAAAGTGAGGCAACATGTAAAGCGCTTTGGTGGCCATGGGTCTGTTAAAGCGCTATATAAATGCAGTCCATGTATCGTGTTTGTGCTACATCGGCACACTTTGGAAAAGAACAAAGGAGAAAAAACTCAGTCCTCGGCACAGTACATGTGCACCAGAAGGAAGGTTAATAAAGCCTGGCAGTGTCCTGATTGGCTCGAGATCGGGTGGGTGGAGCTGGAAGTTAACAGGTAAGACGGGGTGAGGTGCTTACGGACACACACTTTTTCAACAGCTACAAACTACTTTGTGTCTAATTGAATGAAGTGGTTTTACCTGAATGTTATTTTGTGAGTGTTCAAGGCTGGTTCCACTTTTTGTACTTTTGGAAAAACTAATTATGAAATTGGGGTTTTTCTTTTACAAACACCCTTTTTATTTTTAGTTGCAAGTATAAACAGTCATGGTGTTATGAACAGTGTGTGCTTGCCAATGTTTAATGCGCCCAGGTCAAGTTAGCAATCCTGAAAACACATCACTGTAAAAATGCTGGTCAAGATGTTGATTTGTTGTTTCTTTTTAAATCATTGGTTGAATTTAGGGTTGCTATTGAATTTGCATATTACAAACAAACTGATAATGAACCTTATTTTTACAATGAGGTGGGCGTGAGAGATCCTTTAGTGACAATTAGTGAGTGTGGAAGTCTGTTTTTTAATGTTTTTATGATTTATTTCTGTGTGTTTTGTATACTAGCTCTGTAATGTTCTGGAAAATGGGGGGTAAATCCAGAATGAAGAGCTTATTTAGCCATGAAGTTTAAGATTGAGGATTTTCATTGTTATTTCTGCTAGCTCAGATTCGATGAAGTGTTTTGGTGGTGGACAAAGAGGGTCACGTGAGAAGAGTGCAGATCAGATCGATGAAATCGAACCAGTCTAGCTTCTTTTTTCTTCTTTTTTTTATGTTTGTTACTGGTGTGCTCATATTACCTTTTTATGAGTAGGATAAGATTGGACACACTTCATTTAAATGGTGCACGGCAACTGTGCCGTCAGTACACTCTCAATGTATCCAAAGACATTTCCAATGTCATCAATGAAAACCTTACAGATTATAACAGTGAGGAAACCCAGGACATATCGAGCTCCTCAAAGTGAATAAGGACTCTGGATGAGGTGGTGGTCAGCCGGGGTCAGCCGGGTCCGGTCGGGTCCCACTCTGTTACTTCGGGTCTCGGGTCTGTTTAGCATTGTGTGTAATATACCGGAGTCGATCGGACTCGGAGAAACCACCGGCCGTGATCAGTCAGTCAGCACTGCTTGTGTGTTTTTTTGTAACTTGTAAAATTAGGATATGAAAAGTGTGAGGCAGGAAATAAGGTTTAAAAAAAACACAAATTGCGCTCAAAGCTGTTGAGTTTGCTGACGGGAATGTGCAGGAAAGATTGAGTTCTTGGACACACATATAGTGTGGCGCACATATAAAAAGTCAATTGTGGAATATTTTAATTGTGCGAGCCAAACTTGCTGTTCATGACCAGGAAAAACTAAATAGAAGGTAGAGAAGGACAACATGTGGTAATTGTATAAAAATATGATAAAAGCAAGGGTTATGCTTGATTTCAAGTTCTATACACTGATGAATGATTTAGAAAGTTTTGTGCACAAATGGTGTTTTAATGGAGCTTGTACAGTTGAGGAAGAAATGTTGATCTTTACTATGTTACAATGAGTGATTTTAGTAACTCTTTTTTTGTTTTTTGGATAATGTGAGTGGATGTTATGCTGATGTTGTAATGATATAAATGAAGTTCTCTCTCTCTATCAGTGCATGTCTCTCTCTCTCTCTCTCTCCTCTTTCCTTCCAACTGAACACTTCACTGAAAGAGGAACTTCATCATCTGCTTGTTTGGACACATTACACAAGATTGTTTGGTGCCGCATTTTCTATTCACTTTTTACCTTCATCATTTATTTTCAAGACTTTTTATATGCCTTCGATTTTATTGATATAACTTTGACTTTCAATCTAAAAAAAGAAAGAAATCAACGAACCTTTTTTTTTTAATATCATAAACTTAATATTTAATATCATAAGTGAAATAATCATAAACCATGATTTATTTTGTGTAGATATTGTTCAGAGAAGAGATTGAGATGAGATGTGTGAAGAACCATCATAACATAAATCCATGAACAGAATATTCTGTTTATTGTGCGTCATTCTGAATCAAGCTGCTGTCCAAGTATTATTGAGCCTCCGGGCCGTGTGGATCTACAACACCGGACACACACTAATATTGGTCACAGGCTCGGGTCACAACCGGCTTTTACTAAGAAATGAATACTTTTATTCATCAACGACACATTACATTGATCAAAAGTGTAAAGACATTTTATTTATGTTACAAAGTATTCTATATCAGATAAACGCTGTTCTTTTTGAACTTTCTATTCATCAAAGAATCCTGATAACACAAATATGAAGAAGTACGACTGTTTTCAACACTGATAATAATCATAAATGTGTCTTGATCATCAGATCCTCATATTACACTGATTTCTGGAGGATCATGTGACACTGAAGACTGGAGTAATGATGATAAATTCAGCTTTGATCACAGGAATAAATTACACTTTACTATATATTCACAGAGAACAGATGATTTATGTTGTAGTAATATGTCTCTGTTTTTACTGTATTTTTGATCAAATAAACGCAGCCTTGGTGAGCAGAAGAGACTCTTCCAGAAACATTAAAACCCCCTAACTTCTAACTATTATAATTTTTTTCTAAAACAACACATTTCATTCCTTCCACATCATGTGTTAATATCATGCTGTGGTGGACATGAGATTTGACGTTTGACAGAAATGGCAGTTTATTGTCCTGTGATGGTCAATAAGTTACACTAAGCTACAAGTAAGTTACACTTACACTAATATACACTAATAGCAAATATTAAGCTAAGGATCTTTTCTAGACGTTTATAAAGACACAAAAGTGCACATATTTTCAGCCTTCACGTTCTCTCGAGGGATTGTTTACCTTTTCTTCAAGCGTTATATGTCAGTCGGTTATATGCGGTACTGTACAGTAAATGCAGTTTGTCATGAGAAACTTGTGCAGCTGAAAGTCCCGGCTGACCTCAACATTACTCATGTCATTCTAGGTCTTTTCCAACCGTATATATAGTTGATCTGTCGTGAAGATAACTCCAACTTAGCATTTGACTTCCCTCTCCTTACGCAACTCTCACACAGAAAACTGTTTATTTTAGAACAACAGCACATCTCAGAACTCCTTCATTAGCATGATCTCAGTGTTTACTCAAAGTCACGATTCTACAGTGAGAAACATGAAGTGTGTGTCAACCGCTGCAGCGAGACGGCGAGCGCGGGGTATCTCCCGAACACACCAACAGCTCTTCTGCACGCTGGTGTTTCCCAAACTTCAGGCTCTACCCCACAGAACATCAGCGGCTGACACGGGCCAGTGCGTGTGGAAGGATGTGGTGAGAGACGTTGAGACCCTTCCCTTCCTCTGCAATGTGTGTGTGTGTGTGTGAGTGAGTGTGAGTGTGTGTGTGTGTGTGTGTGTGTGTGTGTGTGTGTGTGTGTGTGTGAGTGAGTGAGTGAGTGAGTGAGTGAGTGAGTGTGTGAGTGAGTGAGTGAGTGAGTGTGTGAGTGAGTGTAAGTGTGTGTGTGTGAGTGAGTGTGAGTGTGTGTGTGTGTGAGTGAGTGAGTGAGTGAGTGAGTGAGTGAGTGAGTGAGTGAGTGTGTGAGTGTGTGAGTGTGTGTGTGTGTGTGTGTGTGTGTGTGTGTGTGTGTGTGTGTGTGTGTGTGTGTGTAGGAACGGAAGAGACACATCCAGGGTCTTTAACAAATACAGACAATTCAACCAACAACTCCAGATAGAAACACAACCAAACAAGACACAGGTGAACAACATAATCAGTAACCATAGAAACAATATGTAACTAATGAGAGTCAGGGAAACAGGAACTTAACACATGCAAACTAAAATCCATAAAAACTAAAAGATTAAAACTAAACCAAAATCTTCCGTAACTCCTCCAAATAAATCTCTTGTTTACACCCCTTAAAAACACACTTTTCACACATTAGATGTAGTTTTATCTACTAATGACTCTCCAATATACACAATATAATCATATTGGAGAATATTACAGCATGACTGGAAATGATGCACAATAAAAGTCCCGTTCTCAAGTGATATTTGCCTTCAATTATTTCTGTTTTTCCACACATCACATGCGTCATATTCCATCGCCAGCTCTTGAGTGTCAGCTCGCTGAACACGTACACTCATTTTAAACAGAAAAAAACCTTTCTGAGGAAATGATGCCACAACTCAGCGACTGAATCTTCACAAAATAAATATCGAAACGGTGTGTGATTATTCTAAACAAACACCTAGTTATAATTATAATGTTTAAACATGCAGATATGGTTTTTCATCTGATTTAATTTATTACTATTATTGCTATAGACACCAAAATAATCATAATCTGAACATACTGGGAAGCAGTGAAACATTCCCTTTCAAGCATAAGTAGATGCGTGATGATGATGATGATGATGATGATGCGTGATGATGATGATGAGTGATGATGATGATGTGTGATGATGACACTATCCTGTACTGTCCTGTATTGTAATATTACACTAATACTGCAATCATCACGAGTTATCTCTGGCTGAAGATTTCCTCAACTAGGAACAAGCTGCTTTGAAACAACATGTATTGTGATACAAATAATACATGCAAATACTAATAAACTTGCCCTGAATTGAATAAGAACCTGACAGGGGGAGATGTCCAGAAAATAGCCCAGAATCGACCAGAGTAGAGGACCTTCATCGCTGCCCTACATGCCAGAGGCAGGTAAGTAAGATATAGCAGTAAATAAGTAAGTAAGTAAGTAAGAATTGAATATACATATTAGTTAGTATGTTAGCAATGTATAACTGCTAAAGAGTTTGTTCTGTAGGATTTCATATGAAATGATTTTCACTCATAAATTACCTTCACAAAAACTTACAAAGAAACATTCAATTAAAAGGTGCCTATTAATCATCTAATATTGAACTTTGAGTAATCATTTCCCCAGTGAAGAGCATCTGTTGTGATGATAAACAGAAGTAAAACAGTCTGTCGAGTTGCAGTCGTTCAGGAGAGAATCCAGTGTTTATCCTGGAGACGGATCAGCCACTGAAGAACCGGCATCAAACTTAACTCTACGAGAGGAAAATCAAACTCAACTCTACGAGAAGAAGATCAATCTCAACTCTACGAGAGGAAGATCAATCTCAACTCTACGAGAGGAACATCAATCTCAACTCTACGAGAGGAACATCAAACTCAACTCTACGAGAGGAACATCAATCTCAACTCTACGAGAGGAAGATCAATCTCAACTCTACGAGAGGAACATCAATCTCAACTCTACGAGAGGAACATCAATCTCAACTCTACGAGAGGAACATCAAGCTCAACTCTACGAGAGGAACATCAAACTCAACTCTACGAGAGGAACATCAAACTCAACTCTACGAGAGGAAGATCAAACTCAACTCCTACGAGAGGAACATCAAACTCAACTCTACGAGAGGAAGATCAATCTCAACTCTACGAGAGGAACATCAATCTCAACTCTACGAGAGGAAGATCAATCTCAACTCTACGAGAGGAACATCAAACTCAACTCTACGAGAGGAACATCAATCTCAACTCTACGAGAGGAACATCAATCTCAACTCTACGAGAGGAACATCAATCTCAACTCTACGAGAGGAACATCAAACTCAACTCTACGAGAGGAACATCAATCTCAACTCTACGAGAGGAACATCAATCTCAACTCTACGAGAGGAACATCAAACTCAACTCTACGAGAGGAACATCAATCTCAACTCTACGAGAGGAACATCAAACTCAACTCTACGAGAGGAACATCAATCTCAACTCTACGAGAGGAACATCAAACTCAACTCTACGAGAGGAAGATCAATCTCAACTCTACGAGAGGAACATCAAACTCAACTCTACGAGAGGAACATCAATCTCAACTCTACGAGAGGAACATCAAACTCAACTCTACGAGAGGAACATCAAACTCAACTCTACGAGAGGAACATCAAACTCAACTCTACGAGAGGAACATCAAACTCAACTCTACGAGAGGAACATCAAACTCAACTCTACGAGAGGAACATCAAACTCAACTCTACGAGAGGAACATCAAACTCAACTCTACGAGAGGAAGATCAATCTCAACTCTACGAGAGGAACATCAATCTCAACTCTACGAGAGGAACATCAATCTCAACTCTACGAGAGGAAGATCAATCTCAACTCTACGAGAGGAACATCAAACTCAACTCTACGAGAGGAACATCAAACTCAACTCTACGAGAGGAAGATCAAACTCAACTCTACGAGAGGAACATCAAACTCAACTCTACGAGAGGAAGATCAAACTCAACTCTACGAGAGGAAGATCAATCTCAACTCTACGAGAGGAACATCAAACTCAACTCTACGAGAGGAACATCAAACTCAACTCTACGAGAGGAACATCAATCTCAACTCTACGAGAGGAACATCAATCTCAACTCTACGAGAGGAACATCAAACTCAACTCTTACTAGAGGAACATCAAACTCAACTCTACGAGAGGAAGATTAAACTCAACTCTACGAGAGGAAAATCAAACTCAACTCTACGAGAGGAACATCAAACTCAACTCTACGAGAGGAACATCAATCTCAACTCTACGAGAGGAACATCAAACTCAACTCTACGAGAGGAACATCAAACTCAACTCTACGAGAGGAACATCAAACTCAACTCTACGAGAGGAACATCAAACTCAACTCTACGAGAGGAACATCAAACTCAACTCTACGAGAGGAAGATCAAACTCAACTCTACGAGAGGAAGATTTAAACTCAACTCTACGAGAGGAAGATCAAACTCAACTCTACGAGAGGAACATCAAACTCAACTCTACGAGAGGAACATCAAACTCAACTCTACGAGAGGAACATCAATCTCAACTCTACGAGAGGAACATCAAACTCAACTCTACGAGAGGAACATCAATCTCAACTCTACGAGAGGAACATCAAACTCAACTCTACGAGAAGAAGATGAAACTCAACTCTACGAGAGGAAGATCAAACTCAACTCTACGAGAGGAACATCAAACTCAACTCTACGAGAGGAAGATGAAACTCAACTCTACGAGAGGAAGATCAAACTCAACTCTACGAGAGGAACATCAAACTCAACTCTACGAGAGGAACATCAAACTCAACTCTACGAGAGGAAGATGAAACTCAACTCTACGAGAGGAAGATGAAACTCAACTCTACGAGAGGAAGATCAAACTCAACTCTACGAGAGGAACATCAAACTCAACTCTACGAGAGGAACATCAAACTCAACTCTACGAGAGGAAGATCAAACTCAACTCTACGAGAGGAACATCAAACTCAACTCTACGAGAGGAACATCAAACTCAACTCTACGAGAGGAACATCAAACTCAACTCTACGAGAGGAACATCAAACTCAACTCTACGAGAGGAACATCAAACTCAACTCTACGAGAGGAAGATCAAACTCAACTCTACGAGAGGAAGATGAAACTCAACTCTACGAGAGGAAGATCAAACTCAACTCTACGAGAGGAACATCAAACTCAACTCTACGAGAGGAACATCAAACTCAACTCTACGAGAGGAACATCAAACTCAACTCTACGAGAGGAACATCAAACTCAACTCTACGAGAGGAAGATCAAACTCAACTCTACGACAGGAAGATCAAACGCAACTCTACGAGAGGAACATCAAACTCAACTCTACGAGAGGAAGATTAAACTCAACTCTACGACAGGAAGATCAAACTCAACTCTAGGAGAGGAACATCAAACGCAACTCTAGGAGAGGAACATCAAACTCAACTCTACGACAGGAAGATCAAACTCAACTCTACGAGAGGAACATCAAACTCAACTCTACGACAGGAAGATCAAACTCAACTCTACGAGAGGAACATCAAGCTCAACTCTACGACAGGAAGATCAAACTCAACTCTACGAGAGGAACATCAAGCTCAACTCTACGACAGGAAGATCAAACTCAACTCTACGAGAGGAACATCAAACTCAACTCTACGAGAGGAACATCAAACTCAACTCTACGAGAGGAACATCAAACTCAACTCTACGAGAGGAACATCAAACTCAACTCTACGAGAGGAACATCAAACTCAACTCTACGAGAGGAACATCAAACTCAACTCTACGAGAGGAACATCAACTCAACTCTACGAGAGGAACATCAAACTCAACTCTAGGAGAGGAACATCAAACTCAACTCTACGAGAGGAACATCAAACTCAACTCTAGGAGAGGAACATCAAACTCAACTCTACGACAGGAAGATCAAACGCAACTCTAGGAGAGGAACATCAAACTCAACTCTACGACAGGAAGATCAAACTCAACTCTACGAGAGGAACATCAAACTCAACTCTACGAGAGGAACATCAAACTCAACTCTACGAGAGGAACATCAAACTCAACTCTACGAGAGGAACATCAAACTCAACTCTAGGAGAGGAACATCAAACTCAACTCTACGACAGGAAGATCAAACTCAACTCTACGAGAGGAACATCAAACTCAACTCTACGAGAGGAACATCAAACTCAACTCTACAAGAAGAATCCGTCATGAAGACTCAGAGAAACTCAGAGGCTTTACTTGTGGCTTCTGACGAATAATCTAACGTCTGCTGCACTTAAAACCAACACATCTCAATTTGGTATGGTTTGTTTATTTTGTGCATGGCTTTTACTTACTCCCAAAAGTTTTTTCTTTCAATTTTGTCAATTCAGATACATTGAACAATTCAATTGGACAAACACATTAACTCTTTCCCTGCCACTGACAAAATTTCCATCAATGCATGTTTCACTGTTATACGGTAGGGGGCGCTGTTACACATCTACTGAAAGATTACTGAACTCAACTGATCAAAACACAGGAGAAGAAGAAGCAAAAAAAGAGTGATAGAAGCATTGCTGACGCACAGTAATCAACATTAATCAGCATATAAATCAAACTGGCTAAAGTTTCTGAATGAAATGTGGGACCCAGGACCCAGGACTGAGAAGCTTTGAGGTGTTGATGGACTCGATCTGCTCCATCTGTGTTTGATCATCGTTCTGAATCACATCCGACTAAGTCTTAAACGAGAACATGATTTTCTCAGCTTTTTCCTCAGAATGTTGCTTTTTAAATAAAACGTTCCCAGATTCAAGAGTTGATAAAACCGTTTGGTGTAAGCTATAGTACGGCTGTGTTCACTGTAGTGTTTAGCCAGCGCTCTTCTGAAAACACACTTGCCGAGCTGCCGATCACTAGAGACTGATTTCACAAATATTTAGTTTCTGGATATTAAAATGTAGACGTAATGTAACGCACTAGCTCTGGATGAAGAGAAGTGCTCTCATTGAAAACAATTTGAAAAAATATGCTAGTCTCGGAAAAATGTTTTGTTGGACACACAGCCTAAATGTTTTGTTTTGTTTTATTTTGTTTAAAAGCAGAGACGCTGTTCTTTCTTTTGATATCTTGCCTGTTCAGATATTCATACGGAAAAATATTATTACAGTTTTTTTTCGATTGCTAAACGACAGTGAGCACAACTGGAGCTACATGTGCAAAACTCGAACTACAGTCTGCACAGGTAGCAGTTCATGTGGACCAAACTCTAGTTCGTTTTTCATTCCTTGAACACAGTTTTCAAAACTCTACACACTTATCCATGACTTTAACCACAACCTGCACAACACTGTGGATTTACAGCACTTTGTTCAAATGCTAACACACTGCTGTCAAAACTGTGAACCACACATTCACAACAGAACAGATTTCAGCCTTGCCTTTCAAACACTGCTGATGGCAACTTCAGCTGAAAGGCTAAGCAGGTGTCTTGTTTTAGACTTGTTATTTAACACACACACACACACACAGCTCAGGGTTAGGTCAGGGTTAGGTCAGGGTTAGGTCAGGGTTAGCTCAGGGTTAGCTCAGGGTTAGCTCAGGGTTAGGTCAGGGTTAGCTCAGGGTTAGGTCAGGGTTAGCTCAGGGTTAGCTCAGGGTTAGCTCAGGGTTAGCTCAGGGTTAGCTCAGGGTTAGGTCAGGGTTAGGTCAGGGTTAGCTCAGGGTTAGCTCAGGGTTAGCTCAGGGTTAGGTCAGGGTTAGCTCAGGGTTAGGTCAGGGATAGGTCAGGGTTAGGTCAGGGTTAGCTCAGGGTTAGCTCAGGGTTAGCTCAGGGTTAGGTCAGGGTTAGGTCAGGGTTAGCTCAGGGTTAGCTCCGGTGACTGCTGCTGTACAGACTGTAGAGTTTTGCACATGTAGCTCCAGTTCTGCTCACTGTCGTTTAGCAATCGAGATGGTCCTCACTGCAGAACGCAATATCCAGGGGGCGGAGTTGGATCCAGATCCAACTCCTCCCACTATATATACTATACTATATATAATTGACAGACTGGAAACTTGCAGGCAATGTGGAGACATAGACACTGCACTCCATGTATGCATTGTTAGTTGTTGCCATGGAGTGTTTTGCTTTCAATGATGAATTAAAACATTATGTACATTTAAATATTTCCTTACTCTGCTAACCCATATGATATGTAGGTCGATGAAGAAGGGGGGAACTTATAAAGAATAACCAGTGGCACACCCAGACTTCTGCAGCGAGGTCTGCCAATCTGTGCTGACCAGTGCAGTGTGAAGGATGAAGGGGATTTTGAATGTCTTGTTTCCTCTAATGTTGGTGTTATTCTGCTTACGATGTGATCCCAGTGTGCTTTTTCTTATGGTTTGCCTTCAAAGTTTTCCACTGTATTCAAAATATGTGTTTTACCTTGTGTGTTAATAAACGGGTTTTTTTATCTTTCTTTCCTATTTCATCGTGCTGGTAATGCATTTTGCATGTGTTTATGTAAGTCAGATGCCCTTGTGAAGTCATTTATAAATATAAAATTAGTGCCGCTATAATTTAGTCACATATTTTCTACTTGATTTTGAACTTGATTTAATATTACTCAAATAAAAGTAGAAGTGCATACTTATTAATATACTTTTAAGCATTTGAGGTCAAAGTGCATGTGGACTACTGAGAGGGGTAAAGGATCAGCCAATCAAAGAATACGCTCTTTTTCAGAGATATTTCTTCTTGCATGTAACAAGGAACCAAAGGCTATTCAGGGAAGGTGGAACGTAATCATTTTTTATTATTATTATTGTTTATGTTTTGGAGTAAAATCAAACTTTTCTCCAAATGAAAAAAATTCTAATAAAATACTTGGCTATTGCCCACCACTATACGTAATTAAAGGTGCACATTCACACAATGTACAAATTACAGTGTTTGTAACTATTTGAAACGTTATTAAATAAAAATCTGTTTTCAGCAAGTTTGTTTTTCCGTCAAAGGATAACTAACTCTAGTTACGAGTCAATGCGGAAACGATAGAGCAACAACACGAGTTTAAATGTGTTTTTAAAGGTATGACGTGTTGGGAATCTGTCGACCAATCGAAATGCAGAGATCCAACTCCGCTCCTTGGATCTGGATCCAACTCCGCCCCCTGGATCTGGATCCAACTCCGCCCCCTGGATCTGGATCCAACTCCGCCCCCTGGATATCGTGTACTGCAATGAGGTGCTACTGGAAAACTGTAAAGTTTTGATAAAATGCTGAAAAATGCTGGCGATGGTTTTCTGAAACGCTGGAGAGAGTAATAATGGGTTCAGTTATTGAGTTTAAAGCTGATGAAACATCCGAGATCTAATAACATGTTGCATATATGATAACTGTGATGCGTTATTACTTCTGCATGAGGTTCGAGGTGCAGGCCTGAGGTCGACGGGAACTGCACGATGACATCCGAGGACGCAGTAATGCAGA
>JARPMJ010003646.1:75000-80000 GCA_033366665.1 Phoxinus dragarum
GGTCACTAAAGACCGATCACTAAAGACTGGTCACTAAAGACTGGTCACTAAAGACTGGTCACACTAAAGACTGGTCACTAAAGACTGGCCACTAAAGACTGGTCACTCTAAATACATGACGATACGGAGCTTATACATGTCCACAAACCTGTCAAAGTACTCAGGTCTTCCGATCAGATGTTCCTCGATGTGCCCAGATCTAGGCTAAAAAATAAAGGTGACCGAGCGTTTTCAGTGGCTGCTCCGAACATCTGGAATAGTCTACCCATTTACGTACGGAAAGCTCAGACTATCGAAACATTCAAGTCTTTGCTTAAGACGCATTATTATGTTTTGGCTTTCAATTCTAGTTGAGCTTTGACATCTTAAACTGTGGGTTATTTTATTTGTACTTTGTGTGTTATTGTCTGTATGATAATTTGTTCTAAAAGTCTTTGATGGATCTTGTTAAGCACTTTGGTCAATTACGATTGTTTTTAAATGTGCTATATAAATAAAATTGAACTGAACTGAACTGAACTAAACACCGGTCACACTAAAGACTGGTCACTAAAGACTGGTCACACTAAAGACTGGTCACTAAAGACTGGCCACTAAAGACTGGTCACTCTAAACACCGGTCACACTAAACACCGGTCACACTAAAGACCGATCACTAAAGACTGGTCACACTAAAGACTGGTCACTAAAGACTGGTCACTAAAGACTGATCACTAAAGACTGGTCACTAAAGACCGATCACTAAAGACTGATCACTAAAGACTGGTCACTAAAGACCGATCACTAAAGACTGGTCACACTAAAGACTGGTCACTAAAGACTGGTCACTCTAAACACCGGTCACACTAAACACCGGTCACACTAAAGACCGATCACTAAAGACTGGTCACACTAAAGACTGGTCACTAAAGACTGGTCACTAAAGACTGGTCACTAAAGACTGATCACTAAAGACTGGTCACTAAAGACCGATCACTAAAGACTGGTCACTAAAAACTGATCACTAAAGACTGATCACTAAAGACCGATCACTAAAGACCGATCACTAAAGACTGGTCACACTAAAGACTGGTCACTAAAGACCGATCACTAAAGACCGATCACTAAAGACTGGTCACACTAAAGACTGGTCACTAAAGACCGATCACTAAAGACCGATCACTAAAGACTGGTCACTAAAGACTGGTCACTAAAGACTGGTCACTAAAGACTGGTCACTAAAGACTGGTCACTAAAGACCGATCACTAAAGACCGATCACTAAAGACCGATCACTAAAGACTGGTCACACTAAAGACTGGTCACTAAAGACCGATCACTAAAGACTGATCACTAAAGACTGGTCACTAAAGACCGATCACTAAAGACTGGTCACTAAAGACTGGTCACTAAAGACTGATCACTAAAGACTGATCACTAAAGACCGATCACTAAAGACCGATCACTAAAGACTGGTCACTAAAGACTGGTCACTAAAGACTGGTCACTAAAGACTGGTCACTAAAGACTGGCCACTAAAGACTGGTCACTAAAGACTGGTCACTAAAGACTGGTCACGCTCAGTTTGCATGAGTCGCGCTTGTCTCGGAGACTCGGGTCTACTGAAGAGAACTCGGTGACGCAGGAACTCTTGAAAAGCACACACTCATTCCTGCATCTCTCGCTGCTGTGTGTGAAGAGCCGTGAGATAATCTGCTGTCGGGAATAATAAACTTCTCCTATCACTATTCTTCTTCTTCCTGAAATACTTCTGCTAAGCTGTGGTCGATCACTATGAAGCTGAGTCTATAAGTGCCGATCGTCTGCCGTTCTCACTGCTTTGAGTAAAGATAAAGGCAAGATTAGTTTTACAAACTTTAATGTAACATCAGTCATTCACGCTAGAGCTGGGCGAAACACACAGTTATTGATACGGTTATTGAGCGATGAGGGGATTCTGTCTTAAATGCTTCTGATTGGCCATTGCGTTCCAGAAACCAACACATGTCTGTGATTGGCTACATCGCTGAACGCTGTTAACATGTTACAAACAGAAACTCTGGCCTGTAAAACGTTTCTATTTTGTTTTTGTTCTTGTTGCTTTTCTGCAACAGATGAATAACAATGTATTAGTTTTTATATGTTTTATTCATAGATATTTATATTTAATCGCGTTCTTCTCCCGCAGCCGCACACACACACACACACACACACACACACACAGAGTGCATTACCGCTCGCACTCGCCATCACATCCAGTCCCGCGCCGCACGTCTCTAGATCACGGGTCCGAGTATAGCGGGGGGAAATATCGGCTCGGGAGAATCTGAGCTCTACACAGGACAGAGTACCGGCGGATATCGCTCATATACATGTTGTTGACGCCGTAGTTAAGGCGGCAGGCGTGTGTTGCTTAGGCGGCCGCCAGTTCCACAGTGCTGCGGAAAACCCTGTTACGCTAACACACCGGACACTATTCAGCTGCTGTTCTGTGTTGTGGAGCTGAATAACCTCTCCAGATTAAATCTCTGTTCTTGGTCTTGGATTTTGTGAAATAAATGTCTAAATAAATGCGACTTATAGTCCAGTGCGACTTATATATATGTTTTTTTCCTCTTCATGATGCATGTTTTGACTGGTGCGACTTATACTCCGGAGCGACTTATAGTCCGGAAAATACGTATATTAAGTCGAGTTGTTTTTGCTGATATTTCTGGTAAAGCCATGATCAAGTTCCTCGAGTAACTGTTCTTGCTGCTGATTTATGTTCACATGTAACATATTTAGCAAAAAGACACTTCTTGGGCCGTATCTTGCACCAGCGCAATTGACTTTGTACACGCCGCATGTATCATTCCTATTCTGCACCCGCACTTAGCGGACTCTTCCCTCCACAGACGCACGTCGGTAAACTAGGGAATGAACTTGCGCTCGCGGGGCGGTTCAGTGAAGAGAGGAGTGTGTTCCGGCGCAAACGTTCCCTGGTGATATTCTGCAGTTCCAGAAAACAACTCCGCCACTGACCAGGAGAAACCCAGTCTAAAGACAGCGGCGCCGCGCGTTAGTCATATGCTATTTTAAGGGCGCGTGCTTGGCCATTATGTAGCGTGTGAACAACACACACACTTTGATTCTCTAATATAAACAGACGCAGCAGTTTTCATTTTTGCAAATCATACATTATTACAAGGAGAAATATTAACACACGAGGGAAATCATTGTGGTGTCTCCGTGATGTGAAAAAAATACTCATGAATCTAGATTACACATTTACCCAAATTATTATACGCCTGTTTAACCGAAGCTAATGTGTGTGTTTCTCCATCATCCCCAATGTCACTTCTCTGTGTTTTACGGCCCTGACGAGAACGTCGGTCTCCTCGGGTGTGAATCGCTCCTGGCGTGCGCCGGCAAACCCGCCGTTATAATAGCGATCCGCCGTTATAATAGCGATCCGCCGTTATAATAGCGATCTGCCGTTATAATAGCGATCCGCCGTTATAATAGCGATCCGCCGTTATAATAGCGATCCGCCGTTATAATAGCAATCCGCCGTTATAATAGCGATCCGCCGTTATAATAGCGATCCGCCGTTATAATAGCGATCCACCGTTATAATAGCGATCCGCCGTTATAATAGCGATCCGCCGTTATAATAGCGATCCGCCGTTATAATAGCAATCCGCCGTTATAATAGCAATCCGCCGTTATAATAGCGATCCGCCGTTATAATAGCGATCCGCCGTTATAATAGCGATCCGCCGTTATAATAGCGATCCGCCGTTATAATAGCGATCCGCCGTTATAATAGCGATCCGCCGTTATAATAGCAATCCGCCGTTATAATAGCGATCCGCCGTTATAATAGCGATCCGCCGTTATAATAGCGATCCGCCGTTATAATAGCGATCCGCCGTTATAATAGCGATCCGCCGTTATAATAGCGATCCGCCGTTATAATAGCGATCCACCGTTATAATAGCGATCCACCGTTATAATAGCGATCCGCCGTTATAATAGCGATCCGCCGTTATAATAGCGATCCGCCGTTATAATAGCGATCCGCCGTTATAATAGCGATCCGCCGTTATAATAGCAATCCGCCGTTATAATAGCAATCCGCCGTTATAATAGCAATCCGCCGTTATAATAGCGATCCGCCGTTATAATAGCGATCCGCCGTTATAATAGCAATCCGCCGTGGAACAAGCGCGTCTGCTCTTAAAGGGAATGTGAGAGGACGCTCTGATTGGTTTATTTCACGTTACGCCCAAACCACACCTATGAATAATGAAGCGGCTTCAGACCAACACATGTTAGATTTGCGTCGGGCGCAAGAGTCGTTTATCCCGCCGGTATAACAGCAACAGCGCCGGGATCCGCACACAGAGTTACTTGCGCTTCAGAACGATAAAATAGGGCCCAGTGTGTTTGAGATCTAAATGTTTGACTTTTTCCAGAAGACATTTGCTCAAGCTAAAACTAAGAGTGTTCATTGATTGCAGGAAAAACTTCTGACGAACACAACACACGTTTATCTGGAAGCTGACAGAGC
Organism: Phoxinus dragarum; assembly: GCA_033366665.1. Lineage (NCBI taxonomy): Eukaryota > Metazoa > Chordata > Actinopteri > Cypriniformes > Leuciscidae > Phoxinus > Phoxinus dragarum. Next base: position 79,534 of record JARPMJ010003646.1, read on the forward strand.
TAAGCTAACGTAGACACGTGTGGGCTGCTAACTGCACTTCTCTTACATGTCTCACTTGAAGCAATAGTTCACTTCAACATGAAGACTGTTGTTATGTACTCACTCTCAAGCTGCTCCAAACCTGTGTGACTGTCTTTGTTCAGCGAACACAAAAGAAGATATTATGAAGAACGTCGGTAAACAAACCCCATTGACTTCCATGGCTGGACAAAAATACTATGGAAGTCGATGGGGTCCAAGATCTTCTTTTGTGTTCAGCAGAATATAAACTCACACAGGGTTGGATCAACTTGAGAGTGAGTAAATAATAATAACAGAATTTTCATTTTTAAGTGAATTATTGCTTTCATTCTGTTCAATATTATTTTGTGCAATTCAAAGTGAAATACAATGTTGGGATATTGCTAACCCCTGCAGCACTTCTGTGAACGGAGAAAGCTAACTGTGTTTTAAAGGAGTACATATAG
>JARPMJ010003646.1:85000-89116 GCA_033366665.1 Phoxinus dragarum
ACAGAGCTTCATTACTGAAGCTTCCAGTGCATACATACAAATACAAGACACACAGTGATACAAATTTGTTATAATAAACATTTACATATTATGAACATATATTACAGTATTATGAATAATATGAATACATATCATAGTTTAGAGTTTACAAAGATATTGCACTAATATAAGCAGTGGAGTATTGATCACTTACAGGCGTTTAACTGTTCGAGAGGGAAACGGCCTGTGCGAAGAAGCTGTTCCTGTGTCCAGATGTGTCTGTGTCCAGATGTGTCTGTGTCCAGATGTGTCTGTGTCCAGATGTGTCTGTGTCCAGATGTGTCTGTGTCCAGATGTCCCCGTGTCCAGATGTTCCTGTGTCCAGATGTGTCTGTGTCCAGATGTGTCTGTGTCCAGATGTGTCTGTGTCCAGATGTGTCTGTGTCCAGATGTGTCTGTGTCCAGATGTGTCTGTGTCCAGATGTTCCTGTGTCCAGATGTGTCTGTGTACAGATGTCCCCGTGTACAGATGTCCCCGTGTCCAGATGTGTCTGTGTCCAGATGTGTCTGTGTCCAGATGTTCCTGTGTCCAGATGTTCCTGTGTCCAGATGTGTCTGTGTCCAGATGTGTCTGTGTCCAGATGTTCCTGTGTCCAGATGTTCCTGTGTCCAGATGTGTCTGTGTCCAGATGTGTCTGTGTCCAGATGTGTCTGTGTCCAGATGTGTCTGTGTCCAGATGTGTCTGTGTCCAGATGTTCCTGTGTCCAGATGTGTCTGTGTCCAGATGTGTCTGTGTCCAGATGTGTCTGTGTCCAGATGTGTCTGTGTCCAGATGTGTCTGTGTCCAGATGTGTCTGTGTCCAGATGTCCCCGTGTCCAGATGTGTCTGTGTCCAGATGTGTCTGTGTCCAGATGTGTCTGTGTCCAGATGTGTCTGTGTCCAGATGTTCCTGTGTCCAGATGTGTCTGTGTCCAGATGTCCCCGTGTCCAGATGTGTCTGTGTCCAGATGTGTCTGTGTCCAGATGTGTCTGTGTCCAGATGTGTCCTGTGTCCAGATGTGTCCTGTGTCCAGATGTGTCTGTGTACAGATGTCCCCGTGTCCAGATGTGTCTGTGTCCAGATGTCCCCGTGTCCAGATGTTCCTGTGTCCAGATGTGTCTGTGTCCAGATGTGTCTGTGTCCAGATGTGTCTGTGTCCAGATGTTCCTGTGTCCAGATGTGTCTGTGTCCAGATGTGTCTGTGTCCAGATGTGTCTGTGTCCAGATGTGTCTGTGTCCAGATGTTCCTGTGTCCAGATGTGTCCCAGGTGAAAAAGACGTAGTATTAAATGTATTAAAAATATATTTAAAATTTAAATAGTATGTTTTTAATACATTTGTATTTCCAACATGCTTATTTAAAGTGCATTTAAAATACATTGAATTGCATTTTAATATATTTATAAAAAATATACTAGTAGTACAATGGTAATAAATATATATTTAAGTATACTTTTAATAAATATACTAATTAAAAGCATACTTTAAATATATTTCTAAACAGTATACTAGTAGTACATTGGTAATAAATATATATTTAAGTATACTTTTAATAAATATGCTAATTAAAAGCATACTTTAAATATATTTCTAAACAGTATACTAATAGTGCATTGGTAATAAATATATATTTAAGTATACTTTTGATAAATATGCTAATTAAAAACATACTTTAAATATATTTCTAAACAGTATACTAATAGTACATTGGTAATAAATATATATTTAATTATACTTTTAATAAATATGCTAATTACAAGCATACTTTAAATATATTTATAAACAGTATATTAATAGTACATTGGTAATAAATATATATTTAAGTATACTTTTAATAAATATGCTAATTACAAGCATACTTTAAATATATTTATAAACAGTATACTAGTAGTACATTGGTAATAAATATATATTTAATTATACTTTTAATAAATATGCTAATTACAAACATACTTTAAATATATTTCTTAAAAGTGTACAAGAAGTATTTGGTAATAAATATATGCTTAGTTACACTTTTTAAGAAATATGCTAAATGCAACCATACTTTTAGTGAAGTTTTAGTGTATTTAAAGAAAACATGCATATGTTGCTCTTACTTAAAGTAGCCTACATTTTATGTGTACTTTGTGTAAGAACAGCAAAATGATTAAGCTTTTAGTGTGTTTAAATGTATGTACTTTATAAACACTTAGGCCTACTGCAATATAGTTTAATTATTTAGGTTTTTATCATTTTAATATAAAAAAAATACATTTACAATATACCAACTTATAATGTATTAGAAACATTTGTCAACTATTATTAGCATTGCAATAAGCTTAAAAATTATTATTTTTTCACTTTTACTTGTTTGTTGTAAAAGGCTACTTAAGGCTGTTGTCTATTACATGATATTTTGTACTACTGAAATTCCCACAATAATTTCAGCATCATATTTTTTTAAATGCATCATAGATACATTTTCCAAAGAAATGTTAATTTCCAAAAAAGTGTTGTTCTTGTTTAAATTTGAACAATGCGCATAACACACGTGACTAGTCCTGATTGGTTCCACAGGCGTTGAACGGCTGTGATTGGTTCTTATGATAATGCGCTCGCATCTCACTCAGATCTTCAGTTGCTGCATGCGGTCCTTGAATGTGATTAGATTTAGACGTTTAAATTTAAACTGTTAAAATATTTATAGCGATCGTGTTTCTTTAGAGGACTTGGAGGAAACCACGCGATTAATATGGATTGGGTGATGTTTTTTGCGATTAACTTTTTGAAACGTGAACACGAACAGATCTGGTGAATCGTTCATCGGAGGGATATGAATCATGACAGTTTTTCTATCGAAGATTAACGAAAGTCTTAAATGGTTTGGAACTACTTAAGGGTGAGTGATCATGACACCATTTCGTATTTTTGGCACAAAGTGTAACATCACGTCTTTTTCAGTTTAGCTAACTTACATTCAATTTGCCCAATCAGAGCCAAGATTTTCAAGTCAAAGTCGAAGCAGACTCGAAGAGATGAAAATACTGCCTCAGAAGTTACTGGTAAGTTTTAGTTGCTGTTTGCATAAATAAATAGCTCACTGTTTATTTGTTTTCCTAGGTGGAAAGGTCTGCTATGCATTTGCTAATATGACTTGCACGTGGGATACTGACTTTAACCTCTGTAACATGATGCTGACACTGAACTCTAGCAACTTCTGCACTGTCAAAGTCTAAAGTCTTTGATGAATCTGTTTAAAATCTATGTGAGACATTTATCTGTCTTAAAACAACTATAAAACAGTGTCCAATGCATCTTCAAAAATTTATTATTATAATATGTTATTATAATATGTACATCATTATATTAATATAATTTTTATTTGCTGAAGCTGTGTATTTATTTCTGATTTCCTGAAGAATTTGGCTTCATTGTTATGATGTAAATTATCTTTAAAAAGTTTGAAAAAACATGTTATGAATATAGCTACCTTTGTCTTGAGCTGACCAGCCAATTATGGTAGTGTGTGTTGATTGGTGTTTATATTTGTTCAAGCTTGACAACCTTATTTCCTTTTTGATTACTTTCTAATATATATTTATAATTACAAATAAGTACAAAGATTAAATTGTTAAAAGGGATGCTTATATAAGAGAGCGTATCTAAACTGCCGAGTCTGTGAAGGGTTTTGATTATATTACCCACCAAGTACATTGTACTCAGCATACTGTCATTCTTAAAACAAAACAAATCATTCTTCATAATTTGCCTGCCTTATATATTTGTGTGTATGTATATATATATTTATAAATCTCTCTTTTTTTTTATTTGTTGTTTTTCAGACTAGCTGCTATAGAAGAAAAACTGAGTGCTGAGACAAGCGAAGAAGAGAGTAGTAAGTAGTGATGCACCGATTGATCGGCTGGTGACCGGAATTGGCCGATTTTCACGTGATCGGCCATGACCTCGGGCGCCATATGATTAACATCGCACAACATCAGCAATCAGACATGCACACGGACCGCACATGTAGGAAACTCGTGAATTACGGCCGTTTCACACCGCAAGCGGGAGCAGCGGGTTTTATTTTTTGTGTGTGAATGCTCTCATTGA